>VYXF01006838.1:188190-210681 GCA_013397295.1 Polioptila caerulea | reverse complement strand
ATTCTAATAGAAACTAATTCTTCATATGAAGGTCCTCTGGGAAAAGAGATAGACCATCTTTTTAGTTTAGGCTGGAAATAGAATGACGTTATCCAGGCTTTTGCACTGCAAACCAATTCAGTGGATCCAGCTTTTGTTTTCTGTAACTTAGCTTTTTTTTTTTTTCTTCCCTTTTTCTTTTTCTCTTGTCTTTGAAGTTTATATGACTATAGGATATTTTCTAGCTAAATATTATTTATATTACTCTTAGGAGTTTGCAAAACAGACAATATTAACACTTTTTTCTCTGGATCAGAGAAGCATGAAACACTTGAATTAGTTTGTAAACATAGGAATATGTTTAATAGAATGTTTTAAGTTAGACTCCAATACAGTAAACACAAGTTTTGAAGATCCAAAGATTTAAAAAATGTTCTTTAAAGAGATAGGAAGAATATTTCTAGGACTGCAGTTTGTAACAAGGTCATGCTTGAGTGTATTGTACTCATCTGAAATCTTACTTTCCTGCAACAGAACTGCCATATTGTCTTTAAAAATAACTCACAGATGTTAATCATTGTCATTCTCTTCTTTTTGAGGAATGTCCTGCTGTCTTGAGCATATAAGCAAAATATGAAATGAAATTTAATGAAAACTCATGAAATCTAGTCTGACATTGTGCAATAGGTCTAAATGTCCATCTCCTTATCATTGACCAATTCCTTACATATGAAGACGCTTTAGTTCTAACTGCTGTTGGTTTTGCTGGTAATCTTTGCTGCAATTTCATTGGTTTCCTGAAAGATAAGAGCTATGGGACTTCTGATTTGCATAAAATTGAAAACTGTTTACACACATCTCTTACCAACTGATTAATGTAATGTCTTTTGGCATTAAGATTCATGCTTCAAATTGAACATGTTGTTGCTTTTGATATAATATATATTTGCCAGCAAAATTTTAAAGTAAAATCTAATCTAAAAACTTGAAGAGTGGGCAATTTAAAAAAAAACAAACTAATTTTCATAATAATTCTTTTTCAGATGCCCAAAGAATTGGTTAAGCTGCAGGTGCTAAGAAGTAAGAATTTTTTTAAAATAAATGATTCATAAGTACATGCTCATCCACTTGAGAAGGATGATGCTGAAGCACTAAGCAGACCACATGATATTAATTTTTATTAAAGATTTCTGAAATATAAACAGTAAAGTATTTCTAGAAAAAAGGCTGGTTTATTAAAGATTGTGCAAGATTTTCTTTGTAGTGCTTTAAACCTGTAAAGTCTTGGTGTGATGCTGATACCATACCCATTCAAATATCAGAAAGCCTGGGAAGGAATAAATGCAAAGCTTATATAGAAAAGTGATAAAATAGCCCCATAAGAACTTACAAAGTTTTGGTGTAGATTGATCTGTTCATACATTAAAAACGACAGTTTACCAGAATGTTACTTTCTTAAAGGTATAGAAGATCTGTATTTATTGTAAAACAGCTTAATACAGTTTGGCTTCTCATCTAGAAATTAGTCAGGTGACAAAGCCTGTTCTTCTCATTTTTGTACACCAGCGGGAAAACCTGTACTTTCAGTCTAGACTTCTCTCATTTTAAATGAAGGAGAAAAGAAAGTAAATGAAGGACAATGTAAGGATGGAAAATTCCCAGAAAAACAAAATGCCCATTGGTAATCTCAAACGTTCTCCATCTTGTAGTCTCTTGCTGCTGTTATATTTCACTTTAAAGATATAACCGGTAGACAAGAATATGATCCTTTTCCCTCTCACAAAAAATGTGCATTTTTAAGTTTGTGGTAATGAAGAACTAATATCATATATTGGTCATTGATCATGTTGGGCAATAATACAGAATTTAACTGGATTTTTGAGGTTAGCTTTCATGTTAGGTGTTTGCAGGTTTGGGAACATTTCCAGAGCATCACCCAGGCCCGGGTGCTACTGAGAACAAAAACATAAACAATCAATGGCTGTCAGGTCTGCCAACACAAGAGTTGCTGGAGGCATTCCTGGTTTCCAGGTAGTGATAAATAGCAGTTTCTATGGAATTTTGTGAGACCTGCTGATATAAGAGATGACATTATGAGAAAATTACAGGCTGAAAAAAATAGACTCTCATTTTTTGCCTTCTGTTTCTACACTTTCTGTGCAAAGTTTAGCTGCTGTTTTCATTTGGAATTTTTTTTTTTTTTTTACATTTGTCTCAACAACTTCTTCTTCAAGGTAAATATCAGCCGTTTAGGAAGGAGAAAATATACATGAATAGTATAGTTTCTCTCACTTATAGACAGACATATTTATTTTTTACAGTAGCTACCGTTTTTTTTGTTTCCTGTTGGCAGATAGTAAAGAATGCTGATATTTTTCCTACAGACACGTTCTGAGTTATGAAACACTTTTACCACCTGTTTTAATATTATGCCCTGTAGCTATTTCTTGTTGTATTCTCATAATAGTTTCCCATAGAGTTATTGAAGTATTTCTCTTTCTGGATTCTTCTCCTGTTGTCAGACTTATAGGCAAAATAATTTTGTACTCCTGCTCTGTCTGTACTCTTGGGATAATTGTAATCAGCAAATACAGACCTTTGGAAGTACATGTCTATTTGTATCCCCCACTTCCTTCTTTTTAGGTGTTGTTTGTTTGATCTTAATCACATTCAGTTCACAAATGTGGTCAGTAAATGCCTGCTGTCACATTTGTGTTCTTTGCTGTTTGGTGCCATGGGGGAGTCTCATGTTTGCAAATTCAGGCAGCCTCCTGAACAAAACAGACATTACAGAAACATCCAACAGCAGCAGCAGTTGTTGTTCAAAACCATTCAAATGCAGTCGTGCTAACTCGTTAATTGGAATTTTGCAGTTTTTCCACTTCTCAGCTGCCATGCTTGTTGCTATGCAATTGTCTCCAAAATGAAATAATTGTGTGTTTTTAATCCTGTCTCTTGGAAACCTGACTTTCCTGGCCTGAAAGGAGGGATGTTGGAAGCTCCAGATTGCCTCCTGCCTCCCTGAAAGGCTGCTGTCAGACCCACCTGCACTGCCTGGGTAGAAGGAGGATGCCAGGGCAGGGAACAGGGGCACATACAGGACATGCCTGGCTGCTGCCAGCACCACTGCTCAGCATCTGTCACACAAATCGAGCACCTGGTGTAAATACAGGCATGTAAGGCCATGTCTGCCCCTGTCTGTACCACCTGGGAAAAGACAAATGGATAAAAATGCAACAAAACTAACTACTATTAATATGTACTACTCCTCTTAGTGCTTATAGAAGACCAAGAGAATATACATAGTATGTCCTTTAAAATTACAATAAACAAATTGAGAGGTGTTTGGGATAATTAATTTGACATATTTTTTTTTAGAGGTCTCCTTGAATAAAGAAAAAGGGTAATTTTCTTCTTGTAATGCTGTACTTCTGCTCTTATTTGAAGTAAATCATCAGCGTGGGGAAAGTAAAAAAAAATATATCATTAAGTTTTTTTTATGCTATGCTATTTATAGTCAGTTAGGAGACTACACTTACATTTATGCCCTAAGAGCCAAGCTGGAACTGAGGAATAGAGCTAATAACTCAGTTTTATTTGTTGTTTTCTCCATACATATCTCCAAACATTTGCAACATTGGGAAAGTGGGCTAAAAGTAACTTCCAATCTCAGACCTGTGCCATATCTGAATCTACCATCTTTCATGCAAGATCTCACAAAATTTCTTCTGATATTCCGCATAAATATAGGGAAGCCAGATTAGAGGTATGTGGCTTCCTTCAATGATTTTAACTTCAATTACCTTGTAGCAATAAATATTTTTCAATACAGTACACAAGCAGAAAGCAGAATCATTCTGCCTAAATTTAAAAAAAAAACTTTGTTTAGGCTATGCCTTTTTGACTATATAAGTTACACAAATAAAATAAGAGAAAATTTAAATGATTTTCAAATCTATTAATTTTTGCAGATTTTCCTAGAATATTTCTACAATGAGAAAGGAATTAATTAAAGTTGGTTGTAATAGAATTTTTAACTTATAAATACTTTACCATCTTAAGTTTTTTATTAATGGAATTTACTACTTCCCAAATAGTTTCCAGTTAAATAATAATATTACCTGCTGGAATTGAAATATCTTTTTTGCTGTCCAGAAGAAAAGTGTTCATTTATGGACCTTGCCAATTTCTTGTCAATACATGTATAAGAAAGAAGGAAAATTTCTGTTCTGATGCTGTAATTAAAATTATAATTTTTAAAAACTATCTTGAGGAATGATGGTTTTTTCCCATTTGCTGTTGTTGTAATATTGAAGATTTATTAGGAGAACTTTCTATACCTTGATTTTTTGCAATTACTATGTACATTAATCTGCTTTATAATCACTTCCTTATACCTGTTTTATGTTTTCAGCTTGAGCCTAGCCTGGAAATTGCCATATTGGTGTGTTAAATTAAGAATTTCCTTTCACTTGTTTCCTTTTTGGAATACCATAAATACGCTAGTCCTATTCTATCCATCTTGATCCCCAAGCAATAAAAAACAGCTTAGTTAGACATTCCTAACCTTATCCAAATATTTTCTTAACAGACTCCCCCACTTTATCACTTACTGTTTACAATGAGTGCTATAACTCTTTCCTCACATGATTTAAGCCACATTTTTCAAGCCTGTGAGTCTTACATTAGGCATATTGGTCTGTGTGCTCAGAGCAGTTGTTTAAATATTGAGCCTCAGCCCAAATGTCTAAACACAGGCAGCTGCATTTTAAGTTCAAAAATTACACTACTGGGGACTTGTCCTTTCAGGTCATTCAAAAGTCAGTAATTAAGAGGGTTATGCATTATGTGTGCACCATATTTGTCTTAGCAATGGAAGTGATTGGAGCTTCATAACTTCACCTGCAAATTTGTTTTTGTGCAGTTTAATTTGTGTTTAGTGAATCTAATAGACTGTATAATGATAGGAAAAAGTCTGCATGTCTGGAAAACAGATTTTGGCCTTCTAAATCATCCTGAAGCAAAATTTTCAACATTTGAATGATTTATGATTGTCTATAACATGTGCACTGCTTTTGAAATGCAAGCCACCAAGAAAGGAATGAGAGAATTAAGGAAATAAAATGTATTCCTTATGAAAACTTTCTCACAAGTGGATTCATGCAAGCAACTTCTAAGGGAGATCTTAATTATCATTATGCCTGCCGCCTCCTACTATTTTATTCTGTGTAGAGTTGTCTTTTTATCCTCAAGAGGGTTAACATCTCCATTTTCTCAATGATAGAAACAACAACATTATTTGTACATTTTATGACACTGCAGCCTTTCCATATGTCCTGGGTGTCACCGTCTGTGTTCGTGCACCATCACATAATGAGGCATGCTTTAGGAGCTAAAATCCCTCTTTTCCCTTCATTATGCATGTGGCATGCAGTGTAATTTACTACATAACAGATGTCATAGCTAAGTGCCCAGGCTCATGTCATGATTCATTCATTTGAAGACAATATGGTGCAGCAAAGTAGAGCTTTTCAAAATCTAGGAAAAATTCTGTGTTTGCCTGAGCACTCCAGATTTTATGTTGTACTGTGCAGAGTTGGATAGGCTAAACCAACAGATATAAATAGATGTGTGCTGGGGCCTAGAACATAGATTGGAAATTTGATATCTGAGCATTCACCTACTCCTTTGATTTTTTAACTTTTTCACCTAGAAAGAATTATCCTGTTTTGAAGTTGCAGTGCTTTTCTTTAAATTTTTATCTTGATTCAACTCTTACTTCTACAGACTCCCGTAAAAATAAATTTTACACTTCAAAATAAATGCATGCAGTTATTGGAACAACTTTGGGATATGAAAAAAATGAGAGTTTGATGTCTAGATAAATTTGGTGGAATACTATTATACTGCCTTTCTAAAGGTAGCAGAATTCATGTCAGGCAGCATTTTACATAGGATTGTCACAAGACATGGTCTATCTTCAGGGGAAAAGGCAGACAGTAATAAGTTAGACATCAATGAAGATTTATCTGAATGCGAGGAGATACATTTACAAATGAAGTAACTCAAATTTTACAGTGAGAAATATGAGAATCATATGTATACAGCAAAATTTTAAGATTTTTCCCTGGGCAATAATTATACAGGAAGCATCCAGCATGTCTGTTGTATGCTCAGAATTTATTTGAACTAATTGGAACTTCAAATATATGCCACAAAAACCAACCTAAATTAATCACTTTTTTTTTTTTGGTTTACATTAGACCGAAATTTTTTCTGTGCAGAGACATAATAGAAAGATGTGTATCATAATAGAAAGATGCAGGTATCTCCAAATGGGATCGTTACCAGGCCCTAGTGTCTTCACTGAGTGCCTGAAAACTGCAATAGCTCACTCAAGTGCACAAAAAAAGCTTTGGAAAAAGTGAAAATCTAAAACCTTTTATTCAAATTAATTTTTATTCTGATATTTAAGAAATATCCAGTAACAGAAATGAAGTCCATAGTGAATTTGTTCATTCAATATTCCCCTTAATATTCAATATTCTTGCAAGGAACAATTCAAAACCATTAGAATTTCTCACTGGGAGTTTGAAATACTCTCCTGAGAACATAGATATTGATTTTCCATCTGCATTTGAAGATGCCTGATGGGAGATATTTTGCTTTTGATTGTGCTGTCAACTACCTTCCGCAAGTGTCTCTAATAACAGGTTGTACTGCCCACTAATAGAGTTTGAATAAGAAGGGGTCCAAATTCTACACAAAATCTTGTGTATCAGATATGGTTCCAGTTCTGTAGGCTTTATTCATATGAATAAAGATTTTCAATAGTTTTCTTCAGAAAACAGCTGGAATGATGCTCTGTATAGAATTTTCACACTGTGTATATAGCATTATTGAGAAAGACCTTTTATATCAGTATTATTGATCTACTGAACCTCCAAATTCCTTTGTGAAAAATTGCTATCCTGTTTCAATAGTTTTGATGCTGTGTTCAAGACAGATTAGGAGGATACCTTGAGGGCCTGGTTTTTTTCAACATTTGTATTGTAATATTTTCAAATAGATTTCTGACGTGCTCACTCCATGATTTTCTACTTTGCTTTATCTGTACTTAAGGTAAAATATGTCCAGGGCATGTGACAATAATGAAGGTCTGCTGATAACACAGGAGGAAAAAAATTATCTGTTCTCACCTTTCCCATTCAAAGTGCAGTGGAGATTTTAAGCACAGCCAATAAAGAAGTGAATTTCAGCCTTGTGGGAAGCTCTGGCCTGCAATGTTGCACTTTGCTGTGCACCAGAAGGTAGCATAAAGATGCAGAATTTCCCAGCAACGCAGGGTGATTTCCTTTGCAAAGGGGGGAAAATGGGTACATGGGGCATGCTCAGGGGTGGTAGCAGCCTGGCCAGAGGGGCAGGTGGAGGGTGATCAGTGGCTGGAGCCCTGTGCTCTGGGACTGAGCAGCCCTGCACTACCAGGCAGCTCACCCAATAGCCGTGAAAGGGCAATGGGAGCAGGCGTTTCAATTCACAAAATTGTTTGGGTTTTAGCTTTTATATTTTTCAGATTCTCTGCTGCTTGGTGTGTAACTCTGAAACTTCATATTAGGTGTTAATGAGCTCTCTTCACAGGGAAGTTGGACAGAACAATCCCTTCCCAGCTAGGGAGTCAAGGACAACTGTTACCCAAAAAGCATAAACAACAGGGAAGGGAAGGGGGCAAGCCAGGGGGCTGAGACTTCATGACCTGGAGCTGTAATTGGATAATTGATCCCAATATGCAGATGAATCAAAACTTACAAAAGTGTAAAAATTCGTGACCAGGATCCATCTTGGATTCAACTTGGGTGTAGCCCTGGTCAGGCTCTTGCACTGCCCAAGGTGTATCCTTTTAAGGCCTTTCAATAAATGTCTATTTTGTTCATTTAACTCTGTCCAGTCTCTGTTCCAGATTAGCCTTTCTAAGCATCATTTTTACTAGGGAGAACTTAAGCAGAACACCTCAAAGCCTTATTTCCATACCCATCTTGGAAATCCATCTGAGGTAATCCTTGAAATAGATTTATGTCCTTAGTTCTAGGGTATTCAAAAAAAGGGTTTCTTCTCTGCTGGTTGACTTTTTCTGTTAAAGATATGGTGTTTTACTGCAAAGATAAACTATAGTTCCCAATCTTCATTAGTATCTACAGCCCTGCTTTTAGCAACCTCTCCTAATCATACAAGTAAATCCTTCTAAGTGGTGTGTAACACTAACATGGAAAGAATACTTCATCCTTTAGTAGTTATAAATAGGTAGGTTAAATTAGGTGATAGACTCTTAAAAAAAAAAAAATTAAGATTTTCTAATTTTGTTGGTTTTGATTTTTGTTTTGTTTTGTTTTGTTTTGTGATACAGAAATTTATCTCCCTTCAGGCAGTGCTCCAATTTATTCTGTGTATATCAGGCAGGAAATATTAGTCCAGATGGAGTCATATGACTGCATATGTCCATTTGTGACATTCTTGAAAGAAGCTAGATGGCCAAAATGCATTTAGAATTTGATTTAGTTCAGCAAACCACATGAACAAAATTTGGAAGGTTTTTGTTACCTTTTTGTGAACTAACTTTGACTGAAGTTTAAATGGAACAGTTTCAAAAAGCAGTTCGCAGGTTGGGGTTAGTTTCTTCATAATGGTGATTGTCACCCCTTTGGTAAGAGAAAGCACACTTCTTTTACTTGAAAAGATCTGTGCAAAAGAAGACAATCTAGTCCAGAAACAAATTTAAAACTTCTCAAATTGATCCAAAGTGATCTATTTATGCTTTATTTTAGTCTTAATATATTTTTTTAATGGAAACCCCCTTTTTTGGTGTAAAATCTTGGTGGCACATGAAGAATTTTGTTTTTAGCACCAGGTTTTTGCCAAGGAAGAGCCAGATTTGTGGGTAAGAAAAACACTGGAGAAGAATAGTGTACTGAGATTACAATTTAAAAAAAAAAATCTATTCTAAAACATCACTGCAAAGTTGTGCCAAACATTGCTGTTACCAGAAAATGGAACACAGATAGAAAGCACTTTCCCTCTTCATGTACACCGTACGTGCCTTTTGCAGTACAAATTAAATATCAGAATCTCAAAACTAGAATATTTACAGAGTATTTTGTTGTCTTTCACAGGTTATTTGTTACTCTCAGCTACCCATCACTTCAGGCTATCCGTCACAGTGTTGGTGTATCTTCTTTGAAAACAGGAAAATTGCAAAGGCAGCATATGAGAGTACACCCAGCTGTATGATAACATGCAGCTTTAATCTTCTGATGGAACATAATTCAACTGCACATGCAGGGTTGCTGTATTAAAAGAAGGATGGATTGAGAGATATAGATTCTTATTTATACATGCTGATTCTTGCTGGATTTTATATTTTGGGCATATAGACTCTGATTTTGTAGCCTCTGTTGCCTTCCATTTTTCTGGCAATTACTGCCATTTCATTAAGTGTGGAACAGTCCTTTAATTTGTTACTCTCCTCCTGGGCATAGGCTCTGCAGCATGATGACTTGCAAGATAAGGGTGAAGGGATGCACAGCGCAGCAGCACTGAGCTGCCTTTGGTGGACAATTTGACAAGGTGGAGAGGGTCTTTGAAGACCTGACGTCTGTAGTTGTCTGACTTCCTCCTTGGAGCTGCACTATACACCTCCAAGAGTCCCACATGCCAGACAAAGGCAGATGGGGAAGGGAATTTTCACCATTATTCTATGAAATCTGTGAAGCCATGGCACAGAAAGGGTGTGAGTGCAGGAAGGTGAGGAGGGTGCAGAAGCATGGGCAGGTGAAGGCATTACAGAGTCATGAATTTTATGGCAACATAATCCTCACTCTGTGTAGATTTATTAGCCTCACCAGAAAGCAGCCACCTATAGAGCCTGTTTTTTGTTTTCCTCTCCTGCTTCCACAGGAGCCAGAGATCCATAGTCTGTGCTAGACATGGAAATGTGAGCATTTTCTGATCACTGTCTGAGGGCAGGCAGCAGCACACTGCAAATACAACATTACACGTTTGTGAAACAAAAGCTCACAGTTCTTTTGAGTGTGATAGATGACTAAGTTACAACCAAAAGAGTGGAACAATTCCTAATCAAGAAATTATCAGTTTTCCATGTCAAATACATATTAAATTAAATTTCCAGTATATCAATATAATCTTTTTGGCAAAAATGGGCATATTTAAAAATTGTCTCTTTAAAAAAGCTTATTGCATTTCAGCCCATTTAAAATGAGATTACATACTTCAGAAAACCATATTTTATTTACAAAATTAATATGCAATAGAAAACCCTGCTAAGGTGCTTCCTTTGTAAGCTTACACTAGGACTGAAGGCAATATTATACGTTCATTTTACTCACCATGTTGGTTAAGTTCCTACAGTTTTTGGATGGCCTTTTTTTTGCTAGTTGAGAGTACAAGGTCCTGTATGCCAAGGAGGTATTTATACTACAAGATGAAAATTAAAAAAAAAAAAAAATAATTTACAAAGGAAATATTCTTCTAAAAAAGAAATATTTACAAAATATTTACAAAAAAAAATATTTACAAAGGAAATATTCTTCTCTTCTAAAAAAAATCAGTGGATTATCAATAGCATGGAATACTTGGCAATTATGACATCTGAATGTGTGGGGCTTTGTTTTGTTTTGTTTTATTTTTGTTTCTATTTTTGTCTGTCTTGCTTTTAATGAAAAATCATATAGTTCCTTGTACCAGATATTTTCAGTACAGTGTAAAGACAGTTATTCCATACAATCTGCATCAAATAAATACATTCGGAGTGTTTTTTTAATAGAAAAAATACAGAGATGTTCCCTGTAAAAGTCACAAATTTATGTGGGAAGAAAAGAAAAATGTCTCTGCAAGATCCTCCTGGTTCCCTGAAGAGCCAACTTATTCAGAAATACATAAATCAGAGAAACACTGTATAGTTACAGGAAAAGTATGGTTTTGAAAATAATGAGGCATTGCTACTTTCTTTATTAATAATGACATGTTGATTTAAACTCATGTTTTTGTGAGTGTATGTGTATTTGTATAAAAATGCAGACACAGAAAACACGTGTACACACACATATATAGATGTATTATTAAATATTTCACATTTGAGTACAACAAACAATAATTTACTATGTGGCATGTAATACAAGAATGTGCTGTTCATGATGTCATAAATCTCTATCCCATTTCTCCTGCACCATCCAAGAGAATGATGTGACAGTATTGGACAAAATCTCTGTATTTGCAGTCCATTTGTTCCTCATGAATAAAAAAACCCCATACACTGCCAACCCCAAGAAAACCCACATTAAAAAAATCTAACAAATAAAAACTCCAGACAGCAAGCAAACTCTACGTCAGATGAATTTATTTTCCTTAAGATTACAGTTTTCTAGCTGATGCAGATATCATGCTTCCCATGCTAATCCTATTGGGTAGAGTCCCTTCCCTCTGTACCACAGATTCCATAAGCTGTAGTTTAGATGTAGACTGAAAATTATATCAGTGAGATTTTCACCTGTTTAACTCCAGTGTACTTGGGTATTATCATCAGAAGTGTCAAGATGAGAGTGTGTTGTCATCTGTCCATGAGTTTGTCTCTCTCTCAGTCAGTGTTGGCCCTGTCTGGTTTTGTTTGTGTCTGCATGTGTGTGTATGCAGACATATAAATAAGAGTCTTCACACAGTATATGTTTATGTAAGCATAAGTTAACCCCTATAATAGGAAAATTTATATGTTTTGAGAGTAAAAAGGATATCCATTCACATGGAAAGATAAACTGGGAAGCTATTGACATGTATGAAGAAAGGGCTGTGAAACAACAAATAAGAAAATTTCCTTTTGGAAAGCAAGAAGGATATTTGATTCCTTAAAAAACTAAAGAGTGTGAATTTATGTTCTGCTCAAAGCCAGTCTGTGTAATCTTTTGTTGAGATGCTCCCAGATGATGAGCTGAATAGAACAAGTACATCAAACTTTCAAGAATTACTGCTCACTAACTAGTCATAAACACTTTGTAAAAGGGCAGGGCTTTCCTAGCCTTGTACTAATAGAGAAAAACCTCTCATTTCTCTCTCTCATATCTTTTTTATTTTTCTTTTTTTTTTTTTTTTTTTTTTTTTTTTTTTTTTTTTTTTTTTTTTTTTTTTTTTTTTTTTTTTTTTTTTTTTTTTTTTTTTTTTTTTTTTTTTTTTTCTTTTTTTTTTTTTTTTTNTTTTTTTTTTCCTGTTGTCTTTTCTTTTTCTTTCTCTATCTTTCTGTTCCTGTAAATCTGCTCTCCAGAACAGCTGCTGACAATATGTTGGGTGCTTTTGGGGAGCAACCTGTCATCTGCTGATGATTTTATTCTTTAAAGGGATAAAAATAATAGTTATATACTAGAGTATAAAAATAATAAATCTCCCTAAAACTAGACTCTCCCACCCAAATATTTTTCTTCTCCTAATTTCCATTATGACCCCTGCCCAAAATAAAAAAAGAAAATAAATGCTCAGCAAATGTAATTACCCCAAACTCTGTCAAACCCCCCAAACCTAAGCATATTTTAATACTGAATATAGAATTCAGAAAACACTGAATTCAGCTCTAGTCATTACCTAACCTTTTGTCTACAGTTTTCTGAATGACAATCTGACAATATCTGTTTGATCTCATACATGTTTAGTAGTAGTCACATTCAATTCATTGAGTGGAGAATCATACTGAACAATGATTTGGGAAAACAGGAAATGGCTTGAATGTGTTGAAAAAAAAAGAAGAGAAAAAATACTCATCAACAGATGAAATAACTACTTTATATAATATTGATGTAAAATAATAATTATTAATAACTAATAATCTTCAGGTAGTAAAAAAAGAAACATATCTTAATTATCATTGCCTTCTTTATATTTTTCTCCACTTCATTCTGGAATTACCTCCATTCACCTAATTTTCTCCTATTAAAAAGCAGACAGAAGAAATGCTAACTAAAAACATAAAGAAAAGAGGCAGGAAAAGGATAAGTGATTAAAAACATGGAGAGAAATGAAGGAAGGCTCTGCTATGTATTTTCACATATGATGGAAAATCTACTAGTAAAGATTCAGAAAGAGCTTTTTTCTGAAAAGAGAGTTCCTCTGAAAATCCTGCAGCTAGCCATACATTGACAGAATGCAACAGATAAGTCTGTAAGGCTGTATTGTGATAAGGCAACCTTAACCGACTGCCGTCTGCCTTCCTGTGAACTTTTTTGAACTGCTAATTTATCTGATTGAATATCAGAATGCTCCATGCAGACCAGGTTTTGTTAATGTGAGTTTTCTTCCGTTGCACAGTTAGGAAGATATTTACGATTGTTAAGTCATACATAAGTAATTGGCTGCAAGTTGTTAACAAAATCTTCTTTGAAAAATGATGGATTTGGAAAATGTGCTTAAGAATTGATTACATGGCAGTATGAAATGCAATACATTCAGGTAACACTGTACATTAGTGTTTTCTGGGCTATGAACTTTGCTTGATTCAACATGAAAATAATCTATTGTTAACATGACTGCTGTAGGTAGGCAAATCTATTTTCAAGTGCATCCAAGCACTTTTTTGTCATACAAATAAGTGGTAGGTATGGTTCAGCAAGGCTTTCAAATGCCATGAGGTCTAATCTTGCAGCCAAAACTCTAAGCTTAGTCTTCCACACTGAGCTGACACTTGCTCATCTAGGAAAAAAACATCAAAGTAATAATTGCCAGATTGCCTCTTAGCTCATCATGACCTGCAGCTTTACTTGATTTGGGAAATGAAAGGCAGCCATGCCCTCACTAAGAAGGGAAATCCATAAAGGGCACAAAATACCTGCGCTGCCAGCAGATGGCTTGGAGGGTCTGTGTCTAAATTGCTTTTCTTGATACATTTGCCACCATCAGAGACAGTGCTGCTGAACCTCCACTAGCACGAGTGACAAGAGGTGGTAGGCAGAGCTCCGTAAGTGTCCCAGGGCTACCGAATGCCCTCCATCCTTTCACTGAAACAGTTTGGGTTTAAAATCAAGTCACAGATGCATGGTTGTCTTCACATAGCCTTGGAAAAGAGGGAAGTGAGATGGAAAACTGACAATTTTGCTTTTACAAATCTTTTTTGGAGGAAAAAGAATGAAGTTGATGAAATTTCCATTTCAATTTGTAATTCTCCTTAAGCAGTAGATACTGAGATAATTTTATTTTCTTTTTCTGAACTTGGACAATATTAACAAATATATTAAAAAAAACCCTGAAGATCACGTTGGGTGCCTAAGACTGTATCTCATTTAGTTTTATTGATGTATAATTGTGGTGAATTGATTTTGACTGGCTACCAGATGCCCCTACCCAACTGTTTATTTCCTCCCCCTCCTCAGTGGGACAGGGGGGAGAGAGTAAGATGGAAAAGTTTGTGTGCAAAGACAGGGAGATCATTCACCAGTTACTGTCATGGGCAAACTAGGCTACACTTGGAGAAAATTAATTTATTGTATCACTGATTAAAAGGGATATAGATAATGTCTAGTCTTTCTTTGCCTCACATGGTTTCTCTGCTGCAGCATGGATCCTCTCCACGGACTGCAGGGGAATCTCTGCTTAGAGCACCTCCTCTCCTCCTTTTTTCTCTGACCTTAGTGTCTGCAGTGTTGTTTCTCACACTGATTTTCTTGTTTTGTCACCCCCCGTGTGCATTTTTTTCCCTGTCCTAAATGCAGTTTCCCAGAGACAGCATCACCTGGGCTGTGAGGCTCAGCTGTGCCCCATGGTGGGTCAGCTGGAGCTGCTGGAATTAGCTGGATCCTGCTCAGGGCAGCCCCACCTCTCTCACGAAGGTGCCTCTGCAGTCACTGCACCTACACCCTGCTCAATAACACACATCAAGTTTGCACTGAAACGTGCTGGCCCTGGAGTATAAGTATCATTGTTTGACATTTGCCTGGAATTAATAACAGTGATCAAACCACCCCAAAACTGATGAAATATGTTTGCTTATGGATAAAGAAAATTGCTTTCTGAGGAATGAGAAGATGAGATTTTTTCAGATCCTATGTAGGCATTTCCGTAAGTGCAAGTTCTCTCACAGAGTGGAGAGACTGATTGTGCTGAGATACTGAAGAGCCATGAAGTAACTCTAAGGAAAACCTCAGCTGCAAAGGACGATGCACTTTGCAGCTTTTACAAGGACAAAGTATTGGAGTTCAGTCTTAAAATGGGCAAAGATAACGAATTTTTTGAAAAATACTATTTTCAGTGAAGAGTGATTGAAAGACTGGAACTTCAGGCTGCTTGGAATTCTAGTGTACCATTAAAGTTAATGTTAAAAAAAAGTCAGTTAGGACTCTGAGCATGTTTAGCAGTGGATCAGGGAGAAATCTGTTATGTTGCATATTACTGCTTGCTAGCAAATTGGAGAATTTCTTTTTAATTAGAAACCTAAGACTATATTTTTTTAGTGACAAAAGCAGGAAATTTACAAGAGCAGCATTTTGGTTTAGATTCTTGGTTCTATCTTGCTCTTCTGCAAATGTAAGAAAGGAAGTAGTTGCAATCTTTTCAGTGACATACACAAATTGCTTGCAAACTGAGTTGATGGTCATATGTTCTTTGTACTCTTTTCAACCATGGTTTTATCCCTTTTGGACACTGCAGTTTTTTGTAAGATGGAGTAGACTGCATGCCAGATTAGCATTTTACAATCTTTGACTCATACCCTGCTTCAGCTGCTGCCATTGGCAAAACGTTTGTTGAATGAAATGAGACTAGTATCTGATTTTTTTGATTGATTTGTGAACATTATGCCCTTAACAGATTGCTTTTCTTTAAAGTCTCTGCTAGAATGAGTTAAGGGGAGGAAATTACAGAGAGAATGATATTGTTTTCCCCTCTTAGAAAGAGCAGAAGACCAGCTTCCATCTCCACAGAGTACACAGGTAAACGAAACCATTCATATATTGTGGTTCCTGTTTTCATCAGCTCGCAGTTCCTTGTGAGTCCATGCATTTTGATGGCAGAGTTTACATCAAAAGCATTCCAGTGCAGTTGAGCTTTTGGGCTATTTCCCTGCTGCTGTGCATATTTTTAAAATGGAGCCATAGAAAATAAAAGTGTAGGACTGTTTGGCTTTTATAAAGATCTCTAAGAAAGAGATATGCACATAATTTCAGTGATCCTTTATGTGGACTGTCAAATGCTTCATACTCTGTCACATACATCACCTATCATCATTAAATAAAAAACAAAAAACCAAACCACTGCACTGAAGTGATAAGGCATTTCTAAAATACAGAGTCATGTATGAATAGAAATGTATGGTTTGTATAATTTAAATTGCATTTTTACATATTTCCCTTCATGGATGATTTGTAGGAGCTGTCATACATCAGGTATTGGTCAAATGATATGCAAATATCAATGTATTTAAACAGACCTTGGCCTGACTTGTAATTTATACCAGGATTTTTCCTTTTTTTCCTTGGGAAAGAAATTACCCTGTTGCTCCTTCAGGGAATTCTAATGCACTGATACAGCAGAACTGGCAGAATTACTATTGTAATTTCTTCTGGAATTACTACAGTAATCTCTTTGTGTATTTGCTGGTAGTGCTCATGATGTATCAGGTACTATGCAACAAAAAGGTACTTTTTCCACTCAGCCCAAAATATGAACACTGATGAAACACATAATTAAAAGGAAAATCTCCCTGTAATGACAAAATAATTTTACGTCTTGTCAATTTATGTATATGTTTTCATGTAGCTTTGACTTTATATTTATGTAGAAGGATAGGACAGATGTGCAGATTGATACACATAAGAAAAATATATTTTTACCTATTCTATAGGTAGCTCTTCAGAGCTTCGAGAGAAGAATGTCTTACAGAAGTTCAAATGTTCAAAACAAAAGTTGTTCATTTATTGAACCAGAAATACAGTATATCAGCCCTAAATACGGAAAACCAAAGAGGAGTGGATTTTCAGGCTTCAGATTTTCAGCAGAACTACTTTTCCATAAACTTACGGATGGTGAAAAAACAATTGGCCATTGCTACTGATAGGCATTAATTGCTGGAAATATATATTTAAATAGCTCATATTTTAGAACAATTGAGAGATCAGAGGACTTTAAACAGCTTCCACTTCAGATTAAGATGTCAGCAGTAGCAAAGCTAGCAATGTGCGAGGTGAAATATTCCATATGCTACACTGAAATAATCACAATTGAAAGCCATTACATAATCAGAGCTGCTTTGGCTGAGGTTGACTGACAGTGCTTACTATTCAATTAAGAAGCATGTTATTGGGCTCAGATGGTGATGCAAATCTAAAAGAAAGCTTAATTTGTTTGACCTTTGTAACTCACCGGCTTTGATTTTATTTGAAACTGTGCCTAATGCATTTTAAGTATCCAAGGAACACAATATTTCATCATAAGAAGGAGATTTCCAGTTGCTGCTCTAAAACCCTACTTAAGTTTTGTTGGCATAATGATTTATTAATAATAATAAAAAAAGGGAAACAGGCTTAGAGAACCTTTAACCTTCATTTAATCTTTTTTTTATTTGCTAACCCAAACAGGAACTAATCATTGGTGCAAAGGATTAACAGACACAGGAGACTAGATTATACATTTTAAAGTTCTGCTTTTGAGTCTTGAGGGAATCCTATAGTGTAGAATTGGATTAACCTTTCTGACACTTTTTATAATAACCCAAAAGCTAGAGTATAAGGCTTATTCCCCTGACAATAAGCATGGTTGCTTTGCTTACTGTGCAGAGTCTATATTCGTGTGTGTCAAGATGTATGTTACCAAGCACAAAGTGAACAAAGAGGAATATTCAGTGAATATTCATCCTGTCTCTATAAATTAGTCACAGTATTTGTAAACGATGCCCAGGTGCCAAAAGATATTGGTAGTACCAATATTGATTGGATTTGAGTGATCTCTCATGCTTTGGCAATGGACTTTGTTTAATCAGCTTTGTGACTGACCTATCTGAGTGAATTCGGTTGCTTATAAATTTTATTCTTTTTCTTGTGGGTCCAGATTTCCTTGCTTTTCCTCAAAGAAAATGACATTAACTTATCTGGGACTCACTTTTCAACTATATTCCTGTTCCCTTTTAAAAGGTCAAGATACCTCAGAGCTATTCCACTCACGATGCATCTGAAGTCTGGCACATGAGTTTACACAGGCTGTGTGAAAAGTTACGCTCTTGTCATGACACCTTCATCCACTAATTCAGTAGGACAAAGTGAGACAGAAGTAAGATTGAAAATTGTATTTCCCAGTGTGATCAAATTTTGCTGGTGTAATTAAAACTGCTGTATATCAAATTTACCCTAGGCATACCATTTTCTTTTCCTTCTGGAAATCTTACTTGGGTAAAAAAACGTCAGAAAAAGGGGAATTATGGTGTTCCTGAAACCTGGACAAATTTGGCATAGCTTTCATGCCTGTCACCATCAAGCTTTGAGTGTAATCTATCTTGTCCTGAGTGGGAGATATCAAAAATGCTTGCAAGTAAGCTGCTTATGCTCAGATAGGCTGAGGCCATAATTTTCCATCCCTCTCTGCTATAGAGGGGTGTAAACAGTTTAGAACATAGCCCTATTCTCATTGAGTATTCACCCCCATTTTCAATCAATATGAATGGCTTGCATTTTTAAGCTCCTTTCTAAAATAGAAACAATCCTGAAGGAAAAGAAAGAAAGAAAAAAAAAGGTTTGTAACTGTGCATAATTGTAGTATATTCATATATTTGCACAGTTGAAAAAAATCTGATGGGAATCCTGCACAGAGTAGTACTGTAAATTTTCAAGCTGATTTTTCATATTTAGAGTGTAATTTTTGCTTTTGCATGACAAGTATAGAAAAGTTAAGCTCAGCTCTCACATTAGATCATCCCAGGCATTAATGCAGTAGAAAGCAGAAATATAAATATTTGCCTTAGGGATGGAAAGAGGTCCATGTGCTGTTTCTCACTATTTCTCTCTATCATTCATTTTAAATTTGTTTTTCATATTTTCTTAGTCTCTTGCTCTTCTCTCTGTCTCAGATACAGTTAAGTCTTGTGTGATGTTTTGTCAAAAAACACTGCCTATAAATGCCCCTTACACGATCATTAATTTGATTTTTGGGGATAGTCAATAGCTTTGAAATATATGTTAAAGATTTTCCCCCTTCTACTTCTTGCCCACACCAAGTTTTCAGTGCCAGGACTTGACCTAGGAGGTAGAAAAAGGCCTACTAAAGGTTTGGATATTATGTTTTTATATTTCCTTGCCACTGTGCAGCTTTGTATTGCATTTATTTATTGCTCAATTATCGTATTTTCTAGCTTTTTCACATGATTTCTAATTTTTAAAAATTTTCTGGTGTGTGAAATTATTTCTCATGTTTGTTAAAGATTGTATTTCTCGGAAGTGGATGGAAAAATGATACAAAAAGAGCTGTGGACATTCAGAGCAGTGAAACTAATATTTCAAACTATTTTCAGAAAGCTCTAATGGTGTAGATAAAGGAAATGGTTACATGGGAATCACTGACATTTAACAAGGTAAAGCTTAAAATAATTTTTTGCTAAGTCTCTCTATATAAGCATAAACATTCCCACAGGTATGTTCTAATAAATGCATCTGAAGGAGCTTTTTGCTTCCTGGTGACATTTTTTAAATCCACAATTCATAAAGCAATCTAAAATATCTCCTCACCCAAAAAGTAGCATCTGGCTCTCTGTGACATGAAAAAACCGATTCCTTCAGATGACAGAAGCCTGTTTATCAGTTGATTTCTGTGTGTCATTAATTGCACAGTGTCTGGTGGGAGGCTGCAATATTAGCCCTGGAAAACCATTCTCATTCTGAGCAGACATTGCAAATGACATTTAACAGAATCTCTCAGTACATTTACTAAACCTGGCTAAAATTTAGTAATCAGCCAATTACTGAACTTGGCTAAAATTCATGCTTAGTGTATTATGTTTCTTTGTGCGTAGAAACAAGAAAAAGTGTTTCATTTTAGTGAACTCTGAAAGAAAGGCTACTTTCTTCTGTCAGAAAGAGGGTAAAATGTACTTAGATTGACATCTTAATGGATAAATTAACTTAAATTAACAGCTCCTTCTAGTCCACCATACCTTCTGTATAATGACAGTGTCAAGATAAACCACAGCATCTGCTTGCAAAATGAGATTCTATCTTCAGATTGCTCTTGAAGTGACATAGAAATATGTAAAAGAAAGGTCTGCTAAGACCAGCAAGATCCCAACAAAACTGTTGCATAATGTTGTATGTACAAGTTCTAAGTTCAGTGAATTTTATTTATAAAATATTTATGAAGAAATGAAAGAAGAAAAAGCACTAGCAGCTTCCAAGGAGAGTTAATGCAGGCAGAACTCCCACTGTTTCCAGTGGGGATTTTCCCTGCTTGTGGCCTTATCTAATAGCCATTGATATTAATGGGAGTCATTCCTTTGATTTTAACGGGCTTTGGACCATGGATTTTGGTTCTAATAGGGCCCAAGCTGTATTTAGAAATAGTCATACATGTTTTATGTAGGAATAAATACTCAGCCAAATTTGTTTACCAACTTATTTTCAAATATCAGTCTTCATAATAGCTGCCTATGCTTAAGCCCACTGTTCAGGTAAGTGAAAGGACTTTTCCCCTCCATCTCTTGTCGATTCTGGGAAAAAACAGAAACAAAACGCATTAGCATTTTGTAGATGTCTCTTTCTGGAAGCTTTTTTGCTTATTTTCTCTAATTCACTGGAGTTTACATAGAGCTAACTGTAGCAGAGATCGGTGGGATTTACTGTAGCTTTAATGAATTAGAGATGGATCAAAAAGCTCCTCTGATCTGTTGGATAGTCTACTGACTACTGATTTATAAAGGTTTTCATTACCTTCTCAACTAATCCACTAAGTTGACTATCCATTTCAAGCAGAATCCAGGCAGATTTAAGTCCACAAAAAAGCTATTCTGAGCACACCAAAGCATTCAAATTCTGTATTAGCTTTTGCCTAACGAGAAATTAAGTCTAAAGAGAGTCCTCCCACCCCAACACCAACAACAGATTGAATTAGTGAAAATCCCACACCAATACTTTGTAGAAATGAAAGATTTTAGGGGTTTTGTTTTGGATGGGGATTTTAGAAAAAAATTAAATTTTCATACTAATTTGAAATATTTGATTGCATCACCAGCTCTCCTGAGTTAACCATGAGTAGAGTTTCATGAATATACGACTATTTGACACATTGAAGATTCCTGAAAAATAAAGTAATTTTGACATGTGTAAAGCCCTTTTACAAGAGTCCATGTGACTAGTCTGCATACGCTACCACATGATAACCAGAGTGCAATTCTCATGAAACCAGTGACTCTCTACTCTGTGAGGTTCATGGAAAACTGTTTACTATTGATTAGCATTAACATGAAATGCCACAAGCTCCCATTGTGTTATGTCATGTTAGGAAGCACTTTGTGCAGAAATAAAAATGTGAGCCAGGTCCTTGGTCCATTCTGTTTCAGAATTGAGAACAGTTAAATGCTTGGCCTATAAGCCAGGGATATTTTAACAGCACTTGTCCATAAAATTGCTCAGCATTTGGTCTCAGGTGTCTCCAAGGCAATTTCATCTGCCTTGCAGCATTTAGCCACGAATAAAAAAGATAATACTTACATATAATTATGATTTGGTGGCTAAGTCAGGTTTCTAGTTGGTCAAAAATTATCTTATGGGAAATAGGAATATCTGAGAATAGGTATATTTTTAGGAAGAACCTTCTGTCATTCCTTATAAATTTCATTATATGCGATATTTGCTCGTGCTGGACCATGTGCTTAGAAACAAGTTAGAGCTCATTTCATATATTTTTGTATTTGTATCAATATGGTAAATTATTGGCTTCACAGTATAACAGGCATAATAACACCAGAGAAAGTTTGTTCTTTGTTGTGGTGCGTGGTTTGATAATTAGTTTTGTTTCAATTGATCAGAGCTTTTTCATGTACTTCCCCCCCCACACTGTCCCAAGTACCTGCATTATCCTGACCCAGGCTGGAAAGAAGCCCAGCCCCCTGGGANCGAACCCAGCGGTAACTAGGACCGGCAGAGACCTCGTGGGGGACCGTCGCCCCCCTCATTCATCGTCAGTCGGGATGCAGACCCCGACAGTTCTTCTGAGAAGGAATGGGTAGGGATTAGCATGCAGTAATAACACCTTTTAGAATACATTTTTTATGGCTTGTTCAAGGCTCTGTTTTCATTATGTAATCAAGCCTATGAGCTTGATTAATGTTATTAGCAGTTCTTGGCTACTTTTCCAAGTGTCATAAGGCACGGAAGAATCCTAAAATGGACTCTCCTTTTCCTATTAAAAGTGGTGCATTGCAAATTTCTTTCTCAGGGGCTTACAAGATGTTCCAGTAGTTCTGGAAAAATGTATTTTAAAGTTTTAATTATTACATAA
>VYXF01006838.1:174487-186744 GCA_013397295.1 Polioptila caerulea | reverse complement strand
GTAAGAGAGTTAGCACTTAGTAAATCCACAGACACAGTAAATACACTGAACTACTTACTTACCATAACAGGTACTTTCCATTTCATAATTCATGGGCAGCTGAATCACTTCCTGTCTTGAATTACAGTACTTGGATGAACAGTTTGTGCTGCTGTCTGAA
The DNA here is from genome assembly GCA_013397295.1 of Polioptila caerulea. NCBI lineage: Eukaryota > Metazoa > Chordata > Aves > Passeriformes > Certhiidae > Polioptila > Polioptila caerulea. The sequence goes on along the minus strand of VYXF01006838.1, from coordinate 186,584 downwards.
AATAGACCTATTTGACTTTTTAGGTGTATAACTGGAGCTTATATCTATATATACATTTTCCCCAGCTCTGTGCCCCTTGACAAGCCATTTTGTGAACATCGTCAAAGAAACTAGGTCCTGCTGTAATTAATTAACTCTATATCCATTTCATTTTCAGCTTGCTTTGAAGTAGCTATGCAGTATGGTGTTATTTGATCCATAAAGAGCTGTAAGTCAGGTAAAACTTGTGCAGGTTGGTGCTATTAGAGCTTCTAAGATTTAATTTGACTTCAGCCGGTTGGCTTAGCACAGATGAGTCTATATCTTTCTTCCCTTATGATTTAGTCCTATGTGATGATAATTAATAATGTCCAGTAATTTCTAGGGAGGGATGAGCCATTTCCAGTTGACATAAATATACATGATAGTGTGAGTCCTACACACAATGTGCAATTATGATGGATCACATGACATGAGATCCTCTCATGCAGTGAATAATATAGATCATAATTTGATGAATAAACATTTTCCTATTCTTTTTCTTCAGGAATAGAGCTTGGAAAAAGGCAAAATAAAACTGTATCAGATTTCAGCATATAAAAAGAAAGTCTAATAATTTTTTTCCCATCTTGTGATTTTCTCATCTTAAGCACTTTAAATTGCTAAAATGGTAGCGTTACCCACCCAGAAGTTTGGATTTCTCAGAAAGTGATGAAAGAAGTCAAGAAATAAATGTCAATAGGTTATAACACAATGTAGACTCTCATCTTTTTTCCTGTTAATATGGTACAATAGGCAAGGAAACAAAAATAACAATGGATCAGATTTAATAGAAATAAACAGGATAGTGTAGATAGCTACTCAATAGCAGACAAGGCTGTGCAAAACACTACATCTTTGAAAATTTTTATTTCACTATAGTTTGTAAAAGGCAGAAGCATAATTAAATTGGATATATTGACATATCAGCATGGAAAAAATGCTGAATTTTGCCAGGTTTCTGCTTATAATCTTCTTTGGAGAATCATTTTCTTTGTTGATGAAGCATGTTGAATCTTCCAATATGTTGTCATGGCTAATTTGAAAAGCTGAAAAAAACATTCACCAATCCTTCTGTGAGACTGTCAAACTTTTGCTTCCAGTAACAAAACGATACAAGAAAAGTAACGCATCTAGTTGATATTAGTTAAGTACCTGGAAATGGTACTTTCTGAATTGTAAGGTTGTAAGCAATTGATTTTTTTTAATTGTAAGCAATTAAATTTTTTGGCATTTTGGCAACCAAACCAAGAATTAAAACAAAATTATTTGGGTTTGTCTTGTCAAAGTGTTATATTCAATAAGAAAGCAAACACTTAATTTGTAGACATTTGGAAAGGAAAGAAATGAAAGAATAGTTTTAAAATACTGTTAGAAAATTCAGGATCATTTCTTCTAGAAGCCCTGTCTATAGGGCTCTTATCCAGGTTGTTGAAGAGCCAAGTTCCTTCTGTATGAGCAGATTTTAACTCCCCGAAGAATGCCCTAGCAGTCAGGCCATTGCATAGCACACAGCAAGGGTGATCTCTGTATCTTTTTGATTTTCTCTTTGGCATAAACAATAAACCCATGGGATACCAGCAATCCTCTCTGAAGCAATATTTTTCCCCACTGGAAAAGCAGGAGGAGAGGAGTAACTGAAAGAGATGTTCTCAGTGGTAAATTATGTCCCAAGAAGGACAGTCACTTCAGGAAGTGGAGAGAAGAGCTGAGCATTACTCCATCAGCTCAGGTGCTTTTCAGCACATTAGGAAGCTTGGATCATGTCACCACAAGTCAGCAAAAAGAATGAATTTTGGAAGTACCTCAGCAGCAAAGATCTAAACCACTGCTCTACTCTGTTGATAAAGCACTACTGCTTTGTTTTTCAGGGTGCTTGTTTCCCTGGTCAATTTTATTCTCAGAACAGGTTGATGAATTTAGAAAGATAATGTCTCCAAAATATTTTTTAGTGCCTTACTGACTCAGCAGAAGAATACACATCAACTTATACCACATCAACTTATCAGGGGTCAGAGAAGATCACAGGGTGTTCTGTAGTTTTTGTGTCTTCTGCTTCCACACATGAATTTTCCAAATTATCCCTATTGTTTCCTTGAGTCTGTAACAAGGAATGTGGGACAATGCAGGGCTGGAAATGCAAATGTTGTCATCTCTGTAGCCTTTTGCTACATCCTACTGCCTGTCACAGGATATGACTACTCCTCTCCCAGAATTAGGTCTACCACAGGAAGAGAATGACAGGAGTCACCTTCCTTCCATTCCCACCAGATTTGCATCTCCCCTCTGGTGTGTTCTTACAGTCCCAGATTTTCAGAGTACCAGACTGAAGGAACTATGCCAGCACTCTGGGCAGCATAAGAAGAAATGCAAAAGGTGCTGTATTTTCCTGTTGGGGCAGCAATTTTCATTCACTTCAGGACATATGTTTTCATTGGAGGTAAATTGACCCTTAAGTGTAATTCAGTTACATAATAAAGGATTATTCTTAATTCTCCTCTAAGTGTAGTTAAGTTTTGGTTAGTTCTGGCACAGACTTTGCCTTTTGTTCTATTTCATACATAAAATGAGGGAAATGATAGAGAGACAAATATTTTGGTGATTGGAGGAAGATCCTGAAAAGTTCTTTTGCAACTTGTTCTTCCTTCCCAAGCAAAGAATAAAAAATTTGTTTGATAAATATTTTTAGTGGAGCAGAAATTTTTTTGTTTTCTATGTTGAGTTGACTTCCACATCTTCAGGAACCCTGAATAATTTAATAATCTTAAAAATATTTTTAAAACTATCTGTCTCCTCTGTAGGATAACCTTTTGTTTCTTTCCGTATTCACTCACTTTCTCATTCTTCTTTTCTTGCCCTTTTATTCTTCAAAGAGAAAACTATTTTTGCAGTCTTCAGGAAGAAATTCTCTTCTAATCAATACAAAGTGTGCATTTAGTAAGGAGTCAGTTGTTAAGTTGACCTAAGTGCCTAGAAGTAGGCTTGGTAGAACTGTTATTTCCTCTGCAGTGCCACCAGCCTTGTTTTCTCCAAAGCAACTCAATCTACTAAGAATAAAGAGTTTGAAAAATACAGAAAATAGAGGTTGTCCTGTTCCATCGGTTAATTTTTTCATATTAGTGTATAGAATTCTGTGACCCTGTCATCATTTCTGCAACATTCTCTTGATTCTGTGTATTGCTTCCTCTTCAAAGCTTTATCTTGCCTTTTCTCCAAAAAGTTTACTTGTACATCTCTTTTGTCTTTCTGCTCTTAGGATTCCTTACAGTTAAGGAAAGAAAACAGGTTGTTTTGCTGTCTATTTCTAATTTGATCCAAATATGGGCTGTGTGAGGTGTTCCAGATTAACTGTGATTTTAATCCATTTTTTCCATTCAAAAAGAGAAAGTTCTAAGTACAATAGTAGCTGAGAAAAAGTTGGTGTTATTTCATGAGGTCCAAGAGATATTGTACAAGCTTGATAAAAATAAGAAAATGTCTTTGTAATAGGAATTAGGTCTGCTACCATGCACAAAAGGGTATTTGGAGTTACGGCAGGGGCAGTCTTTTTTGTTGTTGTTTTTGTTTTCTGAATTGTTTTGTTTTGGTTTTGTCCTCTGGGCATAGAAATTTTAAAAATCATTTTAGAAAGCAAGCAACAAATTTTCTCACAAATATCTGCATTAAGCTACTGCAGATATTGACCTAGAGAATGTGATATGAAATTGAAACCTGGTTGAAGTGATGTTTATTGCTACCTGATATTTTGAACAGAAAACATGATCTGATACTGTTCTTTTAGTTGCTGATGTAGTTTAATACTTACTGGAAAAGGTTTCTCAATTTTTATTGTGATGAACCTGGTGATGAATTTTCCCATTTACAAGAACATAGGGAAGTTTCTTAGATGGAGAGAAGTGTTTTAGCTCTGTTGTAATCAGTACAAGTGGCAACTTGTAGAAACTAAGAAACTGGGTCAGTAAATTAATCAGCTTTTCAGAGGAAATAAATACCTAACCCAGAACTTGGTCCAAAAACTGCCTTTTGAAGGATCTCTACAGTAATAAAACTTTCTTAAGGTGGACAAAATGACCCAAAAGAATTATGAAGCCATCAATTGCCCCTGAAATAGAGCCTTGAAAAGAAAATGGTTGAAATGAAATTACCTGATAGTTTAGTTACCTAAATAACCTCTAAATGATTTTTAAATGAGGCCTAGGGCCTCTGCCTTGGAATTAGAATGAAGGATCTGACCTGTTGGGTCATTGGGTTACATGAAACACATTAGAAAGTACTGGTGCTGGGGAATAATAGTTATTTCTGGCCATGAGATTGTGTAGATTTTTTTAGAATCAAAGCTGTTTGAACTTAAGGTACCAACCTTGTCACAAACCAGTGACCACTGAAAATGCTATACTATGGCATTTCAAGTATAATATATTTAAGGAAAGTTGATGTTGCCCAAGTACATAGTAGTATATGTCAAGGGCAAAAAAGAACATTTGATTTTTGTGTGTAGGAAGCTACAAAGTAAACTAACAAGACGCAACTAGTAGTATAACACATAGGTGAAATTTTCATTACCCACTGCAAGGCCTGAAATGTAAGAGAAATATCTGAGAAAGCTTTTTGTTGTGTCTTTTTTCAAAGTCTAGATCAAAGATACTCCAGTTGCCCAAATTTCTGCTGAGATTCTAGTAGGGATCAGCTTTAAAATGAAATTAGACCTGTTTAGGAAGGGAATTCCTTGAATATATTTAAATTTTTTTAATTGGAGGAAGTTACAAAGACTTGGCACCTTCTTCGGCAACAGAGAGAAAAAGGCTAGAAGCTTGGAAACCAGTAAAATATGAATATAATAAGACACAAAGTAAATATAGAAAAGGAGAAAGATATATCGAAACTAGACAAATTCTTCCTCTCCAGCTACTTGAGAAATGACATTTTCTGAGGGTTTGAAGATCTGTGATGACATAGAGCTGTCACAGAATTTCATATCTGAATTGTCTTGGGGTTTGTTTGCTAAGATTAGTTTGGAGCTCTGTGTTTTATTAAAAAAAATAATTAAAAAGTCATTCTTAGATAGAATGAAGTTTGAGACTAAGTAAAACCTGTTGCAGATTTAGTCCACCTCCCCAGCAGAATTTATCTGAAAGTGAGTACACCAGCTAGAAAAGGAAATACTGAGGAACAAAGTGCTAACCCATTGAGTGACAGAGAGATAAAACTCAGGATTGATGCCTAATATTTTCTGCTATTTGATGTCTGTAGTAAGAAAGTGAGCAGTACAGAGTAGGTTTAGTAAGGTGTAGCAAGATAGTCTGTGGCAAGAGACAGTGAAACACCTGACCAATTTTTATATTTTTTCTTACTTCCAACATATTCTTGCTTTTATTGAAGTGAAATAGTCAGTCTGGGCACTGAAAGAAGCAAATAGAGACCGAAAAGGAAGCAGGATCATGGTAAAAAAATACGTCAATGCTTACAGTGAGGATTGTTTTTTAAGAGACACTTTATTAGAGAACAGAACTGTTGGAATTCTGCCCTTCTGTTTCTTGGGTCTACCTTATTCTCACTTTGAAGACCTGGTTCTTAACTCAGAAATGTGTAATGTTCTTAGTCTTTGGATTATGGGTAGTTTTTCTTTTTGCAGGTTTTTTTTTTTCTGTTTGTTTGTTGGATTTGTGAGTTTTTTTGGGTTTTTTTTTTCCTTTCTTTTTCTTTTTGTTTTTCTTAGCAAATAATTAGTTAGGTTACTTTAGAAGCAGTCAAAATGTCAAAATGGTTTGGTTTTATTTTTTTTTATTAGTGCTACTTGAATTCAATATGTTTATAAAATGTTTCATGTTGTGCAAACTGTTTTTAAGGAAAAGGATATAAGAAAACTTTGATTCCACTGTAGAAGGCAAAATTATTATATTTTTAATGCCCTTTCCATACAAAAGGTTTGGACTTCTCTTGGCTGGAGGATCAAAGTAACTGCAGCATGATGGGTAAGGTAAAGGTTAGAAGAACATACGTGAATGAAAGTGAGCTCTGGAAGTGCTAGTGGGATTTTTTCTTGCTAATATAATGACTAAGACACAAACATTTGCAGCTGGACCATGTATTTTTTGTGAAAATTATTTAATTTTTTGAGCATTAATATTATCAAACTTTTTCATATACTATTTCATTAATTTTGTGTGCAGTATTTCTGAGCTATAAGCAAGAAGCAATATTAGTTGTTGCCTGATATAAGGGACATGGCTGGAACTCGTGACTGCTGAATCCCTCTGCCCTTGAAGTTTACTAAAGTTCTGTACAGAACTTAGCATCTTATTGATTCCCCTGGGCTAACAGTTTAAACCATGAACTCTTATTATAGGAGATACAGGCAGAATGATCTGTAATATCCAGGAAAAAGTAATTTTTTTTTTTGTCAGAATTAGTTGTCTAAATAGCCACATAATAAATATTTTAGAAAAGTGCAAACACCAGGAGTGCTGTACTTTCTAAAGTTTTCTTTTGCTTGACAGTCACACAGAAAAATGACTAATGAAAATGTGACAGTCTACCAAGCCTAATAGTATTTGGATGGAACATTCGCTCTACTTGCATCTCTAGTTATATGATGAAAAAGAAAGATTCACAGAAACCTTTGCAAAACTAGTGTGTTAAAATCTATTATAACTGGAAAGAACAAAGGGAGGGAAAACCACAACTCTTAAAATTCGTTATATCCTTCTGCCTGAGAACTTGCATTTGTCACTGCATAATTCTTTTATCAACATGAGAGAAGTAGTAGTGAGCTAACATTTCTTGTACTTTCTAGTGCAAGAGTATTTAAAAAATTTTTAGACTAATGGAATATTGTCTGTAGTGTAATCAAACAAGGACCTTTCTCACTTTAATTAAAAAATTCAGTTACTTTGTACCATATTACTATAACAGAGACATCCAAGGTCCAGCTGTAGAGTGAGAAATTACTATGAAATTCATGGCAAATAACTGGGTCTTAATCCTTACTAAAGTATTTGGAGAATTATGAGATGCTGACTTGAAAAGCTACCTAAGAAACACTATCAGCGTTTCAACACTAGAGGATTGTTATCCTGAGTCTACTTCCTGTTTGGGAAACATACAAAGCTTATTCCTTATGTCAGAAAGGGTTTTCAATACCCTATCAAGTATACTCCTCACAACAATGTCCTCGAAAGGCTTCCTGGTTATGAAACTCTTAGTGGCAGGTCTGAAGCAGAAAACTAAGCTTGTGTAGAGAAGAATATAATTGATTTGTTTAAAACCAGTGTAAATCCTTGGTACAAATAATGGTTTGCTGTCAATAGTTGGAGTTGTACTTGCATGAACATTTCTGGCTTTGTATATCCATCAGTTTACTAGGCTGGTGATCTGGAAAGGAAAGATTCCTTTGTCTGTGTAGAGCTGGTTTCTGTCCTTTGAGAGATATTTTGGGTATTTGTGTGTGTGTGGAACACACAGGATGAATTAAATATTCAGAAAACCCTAAACCAGCTCTCACTCTCAGTCACCTACTTTGGCAGCTGAACATAAAGTGTTACTTTTTTTTTTTTAGTTAGGCCAGATGTGACTTTCCTCTTTGAAGAGGAGGTTAATGCTGGAGAAAGAGCCCAAAAAGTCTGTATGAAATTAGGTGTTTGCAGGCAAAGCCTAAGACAGCGAAGGAAGAAGTGATTGAGAGCAACTTTTACTTCCCAGGTCTGGATTTTCAGCAAACTACAGAAAACCTTAAAGGGCTAGGGGTACAGGCTGAGAAACTCCAAGGACGAAGCTGAGAGAAATCTCTATTTAGTGCCAAGAAGCTTTTAGACTTTTGAATCTTTGGCCCAGATCTCCATCTGGTGTTAATTCCACTGAAGTCAAAGGAATTATGCAAGGATCTGGGACTGCATGTGAGAAAGATTTATAATTGTAGTTTTGAAAATGAACACGAGTTTATAGAAACAGAGCATGTCTAGACAAATGGACAGCTATAAGAAGCTAGTTATTGTATGGCACTGTAATGTTTACTGTTGCTTGATGTTGTCAGGGCAACTGCTTTAATTAAGTACCTCTGAATTCCCTCTAATCTTTACCTTATTCTCATCTACGTGAAGAAAAACCTTTTATTGTTGCATCAATCCTTGAAGGCATACAAGAGAAGAAACTGCTACCTAAAGCATTTGTGAGTGTATTGGAAGTTACAGTGTTTGTTAGAACTATGCTAGATCTTTGCAAATGGCTGCTAATTTATCCAAAGAAATGTGAAAAATACATTATATCATTAAATTGATGACTGAACAAAAACAAGCAACCAAACTTTCCTGAATTTGTGTTACTTGCTGTATATTTTAAAGTTTTTGTTGTGTCTTTTCTCTCCTGCTGGGTTTTTCTTACTACACATAGCAAACAGAGCACACTCTGCTACCTTGATAAGAATCTGTGTCAGTATTTTTATGCTCTACAAACAACTTTGGCGGTGGGTTATTTTAGTTGTGGTCCCATCCCCCCTGCCTCTATTGCAGCTAATTAAATAATTAAATAAATTTTGTTTTCTGCACTATCGACATTACATTTTGACTAATCCATGCTGTGGGTGCCTTCTGGGACTTGCTTTGGATCTTGACTTCACCTTGTCTTTTACCTATTTTTTAATATGCTCTTTTCCTTTTCCTGCTCTCTTCATGAGACATTCAAATGTATTCTTGATTAATATTAGACTAGTCAAAATGTTTATGTGCATGACAACTTCATCTTCTGGTGTAGATTAAATTTGTTCACTAAAAATGTAATAGTTAAATTTTTCCAATGTGTTCTACTGGATTTGATTTTTGAAAAAAAAGAAAGTTGTAAATAGAAGTTAGTTACTATTATTACATTTTTGTAAAGCATGTTTTTCTAGGATAGAATGCTATCAGGAAGGGAATTACACTATGGGTAATCACTAAGGGTGATTCTCAAACTTGGTATTTTCCTTAAATTATTGTAAATAGATCGCTAACGTCTCCATTCTTTTCATCCTGTATCACAGAAAAAATGAGGTGAGACCTGTGCTATGGTCAGAAAATGGAGAAGTTTGACTTTCTAAAAATTGGCTTCACTGCTAGACCCATTGATAAGGCTGCTAAAAAAAANGGAGTTAAATTCCCAAGCCAGATGCAGTATTGAAATATTTTTCTTCTTTAGGCATTTCTAGCGTTTGAGGTGAAATGGTGTGTTATTAGTGATGAGCAAACAAGCACTCATATTTCTTTCATCTAGACTTTTAAACTTTTGCAGAGTGATTAATTCAAGTGTCAGTCAGAGATGTTTAGGCGCTGCTTGTGACAGCTGAGAATAGCTATGTGATAGCTGAGAAACTCCTATGATATTAATTTATGTATGTGAAAATCAGAAGTTATGTGGTCTTTCAAGGGAGCAGAGGCTGTGATGGGTACATGGATTTCCTAAGGGCTGTCAGCTAAAGAGACTAAAAACTTGCCTGAAACCTTGGAAATTCTGAAGATACATACCTGGCTGTGATTCCTGTGACTGTGCCAGGGCTGCATGGTAGACGTGGCAGAGACATGTGAGCAGCAGAGCAGGTTATACACCCTGAAGGACCCGTGTAGCCTCTTGTTGAAGAACTTCTGAGCAGCCCTATAAACAGCAGAAAACATCACTGTGCTTTTTACCCTTTACAGCAACGATATTTTTGTTGCACCTTGGAATGCCAGGTCTTGAGGGTCAGAAGGCAGATAATCAGTCTGGGCTGTCAGTCTTTGAACAGAAAATAGTCAGGTTTCGATTTTTAGGACGTTACACTGGAGAATGTCACCTTGGGCACTGTGGAGCCAAAGGACATCATCCCTAGCTCTTTTACTTGCTGATATCTCTCCATTCTTACCATTGCAGTTTGATAAAATAGCAAAAGGAATTGAAGTGCAATGAAATTTTTGTACAATTTTAAAGAAGAAAAACAGAGCTTATTTGTAATATTAATCATTGAAATAAAATCTGAGTCCATATTTCTGTGGGTTTGTGTATTTGTTTGGTTTTTTTTTGAGTGCTTCAATTAAGAACTATATAAACAGAAATGTGATCTTAAAAATTAAATGGGAAAGTAGTGGAGATCTTTAAGATTAGAAAAATTCCTCTTCTCCATATAATCATGCACATTTATTTATTGGGTAATCTTCAGTAAGAACTGGGGTTTTTAGACCTTTAGAACTAGTGTCATGATTGTTTCAGTGGGCAGGGTATGAGACACCATGTATTGCAAGTAACAAAAAATTTGCATAGGAATTAGTATCAGACTACAAAACCTTTATTTTACAACCTTTATATGTTTCTTAAAAACATATACTACTGCCTCCAAAATTGAACTTNCCTGTAAGGGCAGTATCATTTATATAAAAATTAAGGTGCATATAAATAGAGATATGCTCTTCCTGGAGGTTTCAGAATATTCAGCTGGCAATTACATTTGCACGTCTAGAACAGCAATCAGAGAGAAACAGTGAAAGCTTTTTATTTTTTCAGGTTGAGATTATTCAAGTTAGTCTTGTTGTGATAGACCAATGCAACAGATCTGACTATCAGAGACATTCTATTATTAGAAGTGAAAAAAAACTAAATAAATACATAGGCCTTTATCTAGCTAGAAGGACCTTTTTTCTATATCTTTTGTCCATCAGAAGCAATATACAAATTCTGAAGAAAAGAGTCACTCTACAGCCTTGCTCTGTCTTCTCAGAGCATTTTGAAAGTATTATTCTTATTATCTGAAAGATTTACATTAAAAAATGTGCAAGATATCTGAAAATTCAGTTAAATGATACTGAAAATTTTCTTTAAAATAAGAAATTACAGTGACATATGCAAATATTTTAAGGAGCTGGTCATACTTAAAAACAGTCTCTTTAGTGCTGTGTTGGATATTTTAAGTGTGGAAAATTGACACACTTATACCAAAGTGGCTTGTTTTGGTGTTTTATGGCAGTCTTCTAAAGTATCCTGAGGTTCAGAGCATGCCCAAAGCACAATTTTCTCAGGCAGTGTAGAGGAAAGAAATAAAATGGTGACTTTTCTCCTTATGTCAACAATATTCAACAATATTTTTTAATGTAAGTTACTTTATAAAGTAACAAAGCCCATGAGTATTATAACTCACAGAAGACTTAGAAATCTGAAAAAACGCGAGTAGAGACTTTCTTACACTTCAGCTTTCTGAGACATTGCAAAAATGGCAAATGTTTACACAGCTTTCTCCAAATGCAGGTCATCCTACAAGATGCATCATCACTGGGTAAATCCAGGAGGGCCACTATACAGAACTGTATAGTGCCACTTGTCTAGAGGAAGCCTTTACAATAAAATAAAATTTCAATAAAAAACTTCAAATCTCAACAAAATTGGTGCAAAACTCCTAGCAGTTTGGTTTTCCCTGACCCTTTTCTATTCCATCAACTAACATTTGCAAAGAATATACTTAGTAATTGTTCTTGCTATTCAGTTTTGCACCCTCTGTGGAACTAGCAGTGCTGCTAAAAACGAAAGTAAAGGGTTGTGTAGTCATTTAGGTCAAACTCAACTAGATTTCTTTAGGCCAAATGCAGTTATTCTGATGATGCAGTACCACAAAAAATATAAGGGCAGGTGTTTGTGGATATGATTTTCCCAAAGTATTTCCTTTCATAAACCGCTGCTCAGCCTGGAATAGTTCTCTGCTGTACTCATACACACTACAGAATGTAGTGTACATGCCATGTATAATGCTATGGAAATAATGCAGTCAATGAAGACTTGGGTAGAGGTGTGGGGAAATGCTGGTCCTGAGGGCAGTGACATTGTTCTGGTTTTCTTTGCTTACTTTTTGCAACCTCTTGATTTTTCCAACACCCATTCTTTTATTTAGGCCACTGAAACAAACTTGCATATCCTTCTTCAAGAATAGCAGAAAGGAATGCTTGCAACTGCTATGTCTTTCTTCCCATTAGTTTCAATGTTATCTGAGGAGTCTACCTCACAAGAAAAAATCAGGTGAATTATGATTTTCAGCTGGAGTGGTAGTGTACAGACCAGTGAAAGACCATTGGAAAAGGCAGATGAAAGAAAAAGG
>VYXF01006838.1:148590-170029 GCA_013397295.1 Polioptila caerulea | reverse complement strand
CTCGGCTCCGGTGCCTGGGGCACCTCCTGCCCCTCCTTCTCCACTGACCTTGGTGTCTCCATATTGTTTCCCTCACATGCTCTCTCCTCCTCCTCTTCTCTGGCTGGAATTATCACTGTTCCCCACTTTATTTTGATTTTCCTCTTAAATCTGTCATCCCAGAGGTGTTACCAGCCTCTCTAAGTGGCCCAGCCTTGGCCAGCAGCATGTCCATCCTCAGAGCCAGCAGGGATTGGCTCTGCTGGACATGGTGGAAGCTTTGGGCAGCTTCTCACAGGAGCCACCTCTGCGGAGCCCCTGCTACCAAAAACCAGGCCAAGCAAAACCAACACAGTAGTACAGATTACCTAACTTACTGCCTTGCCTCAAGGTGCTCAGGACTCCTTTTGTCCACACATGAGTGTGTTTCTCTCTGGGGAAAATCATGGGAGGAATGTGACTGGGGTGTCCATCCTTCCTTCTGGAAACTTTGAATTGCCACTTGTCTCTGTATCTCTGCACTCTTCTGGGTTTGTGCCAACAGTGAAGGGACTGATGACTTCCATGCAAGTGTGCCTGGGATTAACCTGGCAGGATACTGTTGGAAATCCTAATCCTGCCATTGTCTCTGTGCTACTTGAAGCTACACAGACCCAATTTTTGTCACATAACTTCACAGTCTGACCTGTTTATTTTCCCACGGTTTGCTCCCCCCCGAGCAATCTCTAAGTGCTACACTTATTAACCACTGTATTCTCAGTCAGAAACTGAGCCCAAATTAGTTAAGCATAACAGATACTGAAAATAACAGTTTAAGATACGGACCATGTACAGCTTAGCTCTTCCTGCTTTGGAAACAGGAAGCTCTTGGATTACAGTCACTGTAACAAAGGCTGAATGTGACTGCTGAAGTTACATGTGTGCATGGTTGGATTAGTTACTCATTGAGAAATGCTGGTAAGGGACCAGGAAGAAAAGCCAAGGTAGGCTTATTCTCACACAGACATAAGGCCACTTCAGCCTCCATCTAGCTGGGGACCACTATCCCCATTTCAACAGTTTTGAAAAAACACATGAGCATTTGAAGTATTTTTCTGAGTTTAAGCATCAATGGAGAGGACTAACTGGTAAGAAAAATTGCCCCACAATATGAGGTTGCAAGGCATACCAGGCCTTTCCAGTGGGACCTCTGGATGCTAACCAAAGTGGGTTCATAAATGAGTGGAGCTGGCAGTAGATTATGTGCTGTCAGTGCAATTACTGGCTGTGATCACTTGGTCTACCATAACCCCTCTTCTTGTCCACTTCTGTGCTATTTAAAGCCTTCCCTTCAGGGTACAGCGTTCACTGTGTTTACTAATGTCTAGTCAGATTAAATTGATTAAAAAAAATAATGCTAACTAAACTGTTTGATTGGGGCCACACATTTTATTTTTTTTTTTTTTATTTTTTTTTTAGTTAAAACTGTGTCTTTAGGCAAAAACAAAAAAAAACAAAAAAATATCCAAACAGCTANACATAGCCTTTTTTTACACTGAAGTTAGACTTTCTTCCCTTCATTATGTTTATTTTTTTTTTTTTTATTTTTTTTTTAGTTAAAACTGTGTCTTTAGGCAAAAACAAAACAAAACAAAAAAATATCCCAACAGCTACTGTCACTTTTAAAGCTACCCTTCCCCACCATCTGTGGCTCTTACGTAATCCTGCATTTGCACTGCCTATCCTGCTTCTTCATCTTTTTGCTTTTTGCCAAAAGCCTGCCACTTTTCTTCTGAAGGCAGAATGGTGACTATAATGGTGTCAAGCTCCCCTCTGGATAGCTGAAGCAGGAAATGCTCTGGGAAGATTTCACAATAAATGAGTGTTGCAGTACCTGGTCCTCGATGCAACATTTCACATTATGTACATGCTCTTGAGAAACACTTATTCACTTCCTGCAGAACATTTATGTGTTTTTCGTTGACTTTTTTCTCTTTACTGTTACTTGTCATACACATTGTGTAACATGAAACATAACTGTGTCTGATTCATAAATGTATTTCAGAGGAAAAAAATCTACATAGCTTTTCTAATTTGAATTCTTTTGCCATATCCTTGTGCTGTATAATGGCCTCAAACCTGTCAGCTCAATTAGAGGTATACAATTTATGTCTTCTCTATAATAGCAATCACCAAATATTAGAGGAATATATTAAAACTGAATAAATTTACCTTTAACATTTTCCTGTACTCCTATGAAAGGCTGTCTTTTTTCCTGGTTGGTCATGTTTTGGAGACCTGTTTTACTTTCTATATTGTGCCAGTGAAAAGGTAATATAACACTATCTCATAATGGGATTCCAGTGCATAAGACTGCCTCCCTCAACAACTTTACAACTGTACAGAAACGCTAAATTTCACAGTGATGGAGGTACACTCAAATTCATAAAATCAAAAGAAAGTCACAGCTAAAGCCATCATGAGGAATCTGAACAAGGAGGCATTCATGTGGGATGAAAGAGGATTCACAGTGAAAAGTGATATCAAATCATTACAGCTTTTCAAATAATAAGGCAAAAATGTTTGGACTTTCTGATAATTCTGAATTCCATGAATGATTTTTAGAGCTTAACCTGATTTCCTTAGTCATGAATAAAACCACAGAAGGTGAGGAATTCTTGCAAGAGAAACAGACTTCAACTCACTGTCTTTCTCTGTCATTTTTACATGTAAAATAGAGAACATGATTAACTTCATGATGAAAAAACCCAAAATCACAACCCAAACAAACCAACAAAACCTATCTTCCCTTTTGATGGCAGCAAGCAAGATTATTTTTTTTTTAATTTTTCAATTTTCCTCATGAAAGTAGTGCTTTTGACTAGGTATAAAGGAAATCAGGAAATGCACTTTTGAATATGTACTAATAAAGCTGTTATTTCAACAATAACATTTCTTTTGTTCTGAAGCGTGACATATAATAAGGAAAATATTTTTGCATATTTCCAGAGACACACATATGACTAAAGTTGATCATGAAAATAAAATTTATTTTTTTTTACCAGAAACTCTTCTTCAATTTTCCATACAGGCCTTTTCATTTCTTCCTTGTAGTTGAAGATGATTTTCTCATCATCCTCACATGACACAGATCAACAGGGGATTCAGCCCTATGAAAGGAGATCTTTAGAATGAAATCGGCTGTGGAATGTTTTACAAATGTGGTTCAGTAAACTCTATAAAATTTCAAAAAGAAAATGGAGCGTAGAGGAGTATCTGGGGAATTACCATAAATACAGTGTTTCACTTGGATTCATACAAGAAGCACCTCTGGGAGAGTAAAACATTTTTCAAATAACCTATGAAAAAAACTTATCATTTCCTGGAGTCCTAAAGCACAAAATTTGCATATTAATAGAAGATTAAAATGCCCATCAAATATTCTTTAGTTGTTGCTTTTTCTTTTGTATTTTGCTCTTCACATAAATGTTCTTCATAATAAAAAGAAACTCCTTCAATTCTGACTATTACATTGAATCACTAAAGTCTCATATTACAATAGCACACAGTATTTTTGTATTTTGATCCTTTTGAGAAGTTTCTCCCTGATTTTTCCCTTTATTTGTACCTCGTACCTCTTCAAGATGTACCAGTCTTTTTAAGCAGGGTCTAAGCATTTTATCAAGGCTAATTTCTGACTGGGCTTTGTGTCCCATCAAAATCATGCATTAGACATGGATCTCACAAGTCAATTACATTTTTAATTTTAGAATCCAAAATTAAAGACGCCTGAAGTGATAAACTATTGTTTTGACTAAGTCCAAAAGGTGCCTTATTACCTGGAGTGCTCAGTCGGCAATAAAAACAGTCTTTAAGCAAGCTAAGGTAAGGAAATATGGAATAGATAAGAAGAACTTGAAACTTGGTCATGAAAAGGTACAGCAGATAATATTTTCAAAGTATACTGAATTTTAGAGAGCTGCTTATGTTATTGTGCACCTCACATTGTGAACATGACAATTATATATTAATGCACTTCAAAAATTCTTGAAAATAACCACAAAGGGTTTAGCTGCTGCTAAAACTGAAACTTTTTCCTAAAGTAATATGTCAGTAAGAAAGAAGCCATGATAGTGTTGTTCATGGGTCTCTATTCAGGATGAGAAAGCTGTTCAGATTGACCTCTTTTCTTAGCGCAGATGTTGACTAAAAAGCCATTAGATTTATCAGTAAACATGCTGAAACAAATCCAGAAATGACCAAAACTTTGAATTTTAAGTGACGTGGTTGATTAATTCTTTAAATCTGCATACTTATAGAAATGTCATCATCTGTTTATTGTATATTTCTTTTTATCAAGTCAGAATAAATCTGAGTATCACTAAGCAAGAATGTCTTTGTAAGTGCTTAAAGTTCTTTGTTGTCCCAATTGACTCTTTGTTCAGTTTCATGGGTATCTCTCTTTAACTGCATCCTGTTAAAAATGATCTCCAGGGTGTCAGGAAAGCCTTCATTTTATGTAAGCATAAAATACAGTGTAGCTCCCAAAGTTTGAGGCTCATTACAGTATTCAAATATTTCCCAGTCTTGGCCAGAACAATGTCATCACTTACTGATGATGGTTTTGTGCAGTAGCTGCAGTTTCATTCCCACAATCAGTACATTTTCCTTTGCCTCTGGTAGTTGGCTCAATCCTGTTTACAGCTGTTCCTAGGGACTTCTTGATCTCGCTCTGCCTTTGTGTTGACCCTTCCTCTAGGTGAGAAGGGCACTCTTTTTGCAGTTTGTATCTTTTCCTGAGCACACTTGGTTAACTTTCCCATCAAAGAAGCCACAGGACACACAGGTGTATGTGTAGAAATTGTTTCCAGTAACTCTCACAGCCCCATGAGTGTTGTTGCCGGCATGATAGATGAATGGAAGCACAAAGTCAGAGATTTTACAGCAAGACTAAGATGGTTTGTTCTCGAGGGACTGTGGCTGTGATGAGGGACATTATGCAACTGTAGCTATGTGGTGAGGTTTTGGATGTCATCAGTGCTATTTCTGTCACATTGATGCCTGTTCTGCAAATTAGATAGTAAAGGAACAGCACACCAAGCAAAGGCTGCACCAGTTGTTTTCTTGCTAGTCGTACTTCATTGTCTAAATTAAATTGAGGTCAACACCTCAGAGAGAGAATGTGAAGAAAATTTCCAATAACAATCTCTTGAATTTAATGACAACAGAGATTCTTGAAATGAATTACAATAAAGCCACATCTGAGCCCTCCACTTTACAGCTGTACTTTTAGGGGAAGTTGAGTGTCCTTAAAAGTGTTTGGTGAAGTCCTGTTTTCTTTGAAGTAGATGGAAGGTTTCTGATAGGCTAATGTACACTTAATTGGCATGTCCATGCCAGCAGTATGTGCTAGAGGGCAGACTATGTGTTCTGCCAAGACAGCTGTTTATGTTGTAGGCTTGGCTCAGTGTGAAAATGTGTGATCAGTCATCAGATCTGTGGGTACAGGATGTATTCACTTAATGTTTCTTTTTCCTTCTTCTGAATGGATTTGCAAGCTGGACTTTATCTTCTCAGCTGATTAAATTGTGGTCTCCCAGGAAATGTTTTAAGGCTAATGTGGTGGTGTTGCTTAAAGAAGTAAGCTGCTATGAACGTCTACAACAATGAAAGGGCCTTTTTTCCTCATTCAAATATTGAAGGTTTGCTGTGTTAATGAGTATAAAATTCTTTTGGTACCAGTTACTGAGAGGACATCAATCTGATTTTTGGCAAAATGTGTGCATTGGTAACAAATTACACTGAAAAGCATCCATGAGAAACATCAGCTGTAAGAAAAATCCCAAAAGAGTTGCATGTGATTACTGTGTTGATATATGATAAAGAATCAGAGAACTTTCTACCACTTTTTTGTTTCTCTTTGAAATATATTCAGACTCCAAAGCGGAATGCTAAAAACTTCTGATAGAAAAGTATTTCCAAATTCCAAAATTAAATCCACTCATTCAAGCCAAGACAGACTGCCTGACACATCAATGCATCCTGTCTCAATAGGTCTCTGCAGTCTCTGTGCTGCTAGCAATCTACAGGGTATTTAGGTAGACTGAATTCCTACTCCTACCAAAATGCACCCCTTCAATTTTTCGCGGCTGTATTTACATGACAACATTATTTTTACTCAAATAGGCTTTGTTGTAAAGTGTCTCACTTGCCAGACCAGAAAAGAATCAGTGCTGCATGGAGCTGCCAGTCTGACTGCTCTTTTGTGTAAAGATGCTGGCATAAATGTTCTAAAGAAATCAATACAAATGAAGGTCTATTATTGGGCTTTTAATCAGGAAATTAATAGATCAGTCAAGAAAAGGAAAGAAAAAAGACAGTATGAGATAATGAAAACTACATTATTCAGACTATGGAGGAATTTTGTTTCTGTGTTTGTGTGATCTCCTAAATACACAGTAGTTTTTATCCCTAATGAGTAATTTTTACTAGCATGTATTTTATCATTTCAGCTTTCTCTAAATAGCATGGCTGATACCAAAAGAGAAAGAGAATATCTGAATTCACACTAACAATCATAATGGTAAACTGCTTAGTAAACAAGAATTCATGGTAGTAAACTACCTTGACATAAGGATAGCCTGTATTTTAATGAGATTGTCATAAAAAAAAAATAAAATTCCCTGGAGTTTTTCAAGTGAATGGTTCTGCAAAATTCAAATTTATTCTTTCTGTGGTGAAAGTGTCTTTTGTGACCACAATATTTTCTATTAGATTATCACAATATGAAAGAGGCTTATCTCGGGTGTTGTCACTTCTGACCTGGTCATGATCACACCATTTGCATCCCTTGAAAGTTGCCCTGTCCTGCCTCTGAGAATGGTAACCTCCCAGCTGAGCTAGAGTATTTGGCTGCTGACAAGAAAGCATCCTTAATTTTAATTTATTTAGTCTTGTAGTAGTGGAGGTGTTCCACATTTGCCAGTGAGTATTCCAGAAACAAAAAGCTATTGAAAAACATAATTTTGGGCAGGATTTACACTTCCTTTAAGCAGGCTTGGTTTTATAGCCTGATTTTAGGCAACAACAATCCATTTGTAGGCACTTGCTGTTGGAATCTGTCATTATGAGATGTTCTGAGGTCTCAAAGCATAGATTTAAGCAAAAATGTAGAGGAAGGTCTGATCTGAATGAGCGGTCCCTTAGGTGGGAGCGCTGCTGTGGCCACTCTGCTTGATACACATACATGAGTCAAAACAGCTGGAGGTAATGGGAGAAAAATAACTAGAGGCCACCCACTGGCCTCAAGCAATTCACTTTTACAATTTTTGTGAAGATTGAGAGTTTCAATTTGCACATCTTCTGTGAAAAAGTCATAGTGATATACCCTTACCTGTATACAATATAGCCAATTAACTCCCATGTTACCTGCGTCACATGAGGAGTTGTTGTTTAGTCAGACTTTGAAAAGTCTAAATTCTAAAATTCTCATTAAATGTTTGTGCATGGCAGAAACCATTATATTATAATAATTTTTTAAATTCACAACAATGACCAAAACTCTACAAATCAAAAATAAACTTAATTTTATGTCAGAAGTTATATAACATGCAGATTTTTGAGGAAATTACCGTAATATTTTATTCAAGAGTATTAAACTGGTAGATTTAGCTCTTTGTCTCAGAAACCTGCACAAATAAGGGTCAGACCAGAAGTTAGGCTCCTGCCCACTTTTACCTTTATGTGCTAAATATAACTAGACCTGTGGCCTTTAATGTTAAAATGGAAAGAAATCTTGCCTAAACTCAGATCACGAGTTCAGTAGGTAGGAGTACCTTGTAAGCCTTATTTCATTAAGCTTTACAACCCCCTTAAGATAAACCATAAGCTGAATTTTTATTTTCTGTACAACCACCTTAAACTGTATAGAATGGCCTTCATACTTTCTTTTCATGTTAAACAGCATCTAACCTTATGAGCAATTGCTGAAGGCATGATCCATGTATACAATCATTTTAGCAGTAGATTCTTATGGAGTGTCTTGAAACGACTAGAGAAAAAACACACATACAAACAAAATATACTGCAAAATAAATTTGTTGCAGTCAGAATATAAAGATTTTTAAAAAATTGTTCTCTAGAGCCAATGGTATAACCATGTTCTTGACTGCCAGGAACAAATTTAGCAGCTACTCTCTTTAACTGATATGCATATATTGGGTAAAGATAGGCCACTTGTAAATCTTTAATTAAAGTAACTTAATTATTTAAGTTGTTACTTACTTAAATGAAATAGAAAATAGTAAAGGTTCATCATAGTATCTTAAGATGCACCATTAATTCTGCTAAAATCTTCCTCTATGAACAGGATGCAGACAGAGTGAAAAGAGGGATAACACCAACTGGTCTAATGTACTGGAAGAAAAGGATACAGTTAATTGGTTAGAAAAATTTTGCAGAAAGTATTCCAGGTGAGATTTTTATATTTATATCAGCGTATGCTACATCAAAGATTTACCAGCAATTGTCTAAATCTAATTGTATTACCTTAAGGAACAAAGATATTCTCTTTAGGTGTTGATCACTTTCCTATCAAAGCTGTTATTTTTGATTTATACAGCCTCTGATGGTAGCTGTTACAGGTTCTGAGTGACAAAATTAAGGTTACATATACACTGCACTTTACATTTCTTTCTGAAGTTGTATATGGATGTCCTTATTTACAACTCAAGAAATGGACTAAAAGGTTTTTTGATTCACCTGTGTTCACAAAATTTTCTTTGTGATATAAATAGCCTGTTGCATTTTAATAATGTGAGCAGTAAATCCAAAGCCATATTGTAATGATTTCTGTGAGTCCAGAAGAGTTTTCTCCACAGAACTCTCTTTGAAGCCATCTTCAATCCTAGACTTTTCTTTAGATAACAAGCTGTTTGTGATTTGTTCTGACTAAGCTACCACAGTAATGAATATTAGTGTTTGAGATAGCTCCAGTGTTCTCTAGCTTATTTAAAAAAAATACTAAAAGTTCAAGGGTACAAAACATATAAAAAGGCTTCACTTTTTGGATTTGCTGAAATACATATTATGCTACTTATTTGTTTTACAGATCTGTGTGGATTTATTTGGATTTATTTCTTTGTGCAATAATTTTACTTACTAGTTCTGCCTTAATAAGTTTTCACCTCAAAGATTTTAAAATTTTAAATTTTTGGAAAATGCTCTACTTCACTCTTAGTAGACCATAAAGACATTGTGTGTATAATTTGCACATTTCACATTACAAACTCAGAAATGAGAAAAGTAAAATTTCATGCCATACAAAACAGCAAACCCAGAAAACCTTGTACTAATTGTACTTTTCTCAATTTTTCTTTCCCTTTCCTACTAACAAGCTAATCACTAATATAGCACACAGTGCAGTGACACTACATTGGCAAATACCTCAGAGGGAGGCCATCTATTTTTGCACATATAAAATCCATTAGATATTGATGTAACAAGATGTAACAAGAGAGCAAGTCTGAGTCATAAAAGAGACCTTCAACACAGAGATATAAATTTGAATTTAGCAGAAGCATTCACTTGACGGCTCCAGGGATTTTTTTTTTTTTTTGACCATTTTCTTTCTTCCCTGGAAGAAAGAAGTTTCTAAGTTTAAAAGTTTCTGATGGATGCAATGAGCAAAGACTGATTTCAAAATGTAAATGTAGGTTAACTGTTTTCTGATACGTACTCAGCTCTGCTGTGCATGAACCTTCTCATCTGGGATATATGTCTCGTTCTCTGTTGCAAGTTAAATGCATTCATGTTAAAAGCAAAATTATTCTGCCTTGGGAATTAACTCTTTCTCTGAAATAGATGATTATGGTACAATGCCTGATATTTCTGTAATAATCATGCATTATGAGGAGTGCATAAACCCTGCAGGTGTATCTGTTTTAAGAAACACCTTATCCCTCTGTTTTAAGAGGGACAGTATTTCCCAGTGGAATTTTAATTTATTAAGAAAATACAAATTATGACTTCCAGGCCCTTTGAATTGTCATCATTTTGTTAAAATTAGTAACAAACTGACAGTATATGATAAATAACTATGTGATTACCTATTTATCATATACTGTCAATAATCACAGCTCCACATAGCTACACACAGCTCCGCATGCTACTTCATCTATTGTGATGTCTTAGGCAAAAATATAATTTAGTACATTGGGATTCTTTTGATAACCAAGGGAATAATAGAAATCTGACAGAAAAGCTTGTGAATTATCTTTGTATCTTTATCACTATTCTCACAAACTAGTACTAGAAAGAGGATACTATAATATGCAAGCTAAAAAGTGAATGATAGTTGTCTGTGAAGAAGTTTCAAAATAAACTTAATGTCTTTTTCTATTGGAAGATTTGAAGAGATCTATGAAGTGAGACAATCTCTGAGATTAATGTGCATAAATCGCCTCGTGGCTCTCTTCAAAAGCAGTGGGTAAACTGATACAAATGAAATATTGCAGCAAATGTAACTTTTCTATTTCTTAATATGTTAAGTAGATAGGCAAAGGATTTGAGGGAAGGTAGCTTTTATGAAAGCTTTGTAATGAAGTTTAGGATTTACAGAGTTAAGATAAACTGCAAGGTGCTGGGTTATGTTGAACCATAAAATAAATCAGAAACTATGCATAATAGGAAAAAAATCTGTTTCCTTACTTTTTGTATATACTTAAAGGAATCTTATCTTATCTAACACTTTATAGATTTCTTTCTCAAATGAACACCTAAAAAATGTACTATTATGCCTTAAGCAGCGGGACATAGGAGATCAATCAACTTTTGGACTGCTAATCAAAGGTAGTTTATTGATTCCATAGGAGAAAAAAAAAAAAAAAGAGTTGTATATCTTTTTATGCTTCTCAGTGCCACTGAGAGGTGTTTTAGGCAGTGGCAAATACATACATTTTACATTTTGTTTTCCCTAGTTTCATTTGTTTGCAGACCTATTTAATGGCTAATATGGAAATTCTAGGGAATTGGTTGAATGGATCCAAAGGCAATAGAATGGAATAGAGTTTTGGAATTTTGCCTGGGAATAGCATACTTAGTGGTGGGAAAATCCTCCGGGCCATCTAATGATACCAAGCTCCACAGAAATTATAAGCTCCTTCTTTCCTCTCTGCCTCTCTCATCCTGTTACAGCCTGGGACAAGAAACTGTATAAAATTGTTTTTCTGGATGTAGAGTCACCTTAAAATTGCTGGTTTGTGCTTGAAAAGTATAATGTTTCTACATAATGTCTCTATGAAAAGGACTATTCCCAAATTTAAATATTATAAGGATTTGTTGAACACTCTGCAATAGCAAAACCATGCAATTTGAACAGAAAATTGATAAAAGAGGAGGAACACAAAATATTCTGAGTTGTGGAAATGGGTTTATAGGCAACACTGAGAAAGTTCCAGGGAGGCGGAGTAATGTGTTAATATTCCAAAGAGTAAACAAGCATAGAGTTGCATGGCAACACAAGTTTTCTTATACAGAGATCATTGCACAAAAGCTAAATGTACTTTCAAAGAAAGATCTGGGTTGTGTTGCAAAGTGTGAGACACTAACCTGGACTGCTGTGACCATGAAGCAGAGGCAGAATTGAAGACAGGTTGAGTTACTGAAGTCCTGGTATAAAGTTCAGAGAAGAGAAAATGTAAAAATTGAGTATTTAGTAAAAAAGAGTAGTACATCTGATTATGACATTTCCAAAAAGATTAATAAAATTCCATGTCCATTTCTGATGCCAGATTCTAGAAGAATTGTGAGTCATGAACTATGGAAGATGAATCTATTTGGCTTAATTGAGAAATGAATATCCTATAGGTAACTAGAGAATACATATAATGGAAAACTACTTCACCTTGCCAAGAAAAGCAGCGGCGGCATTCAACAAGTGGAATGACTTACCTGGTCCTTACCAGTTAATGAAAATATGCTCACACATAACAGGAAGTC
Source organism: Polioptila caerulea (assembly GCA_013397295.1). Classification (NCBI taxonomy): domain Eukaryota; kingdom Metazoa; phylum Chordata; class Aves; order Passeriformes; family Certhiidae; genus Polioptila; species Polioptila caerulea. Next base: position 158,074 of record VYXF01006838.1, on the reverse strand, counting down.
AAGACTTGAGGGTAAAAATTACTAGATAATTTTTTGTATCTTTTGTTTGGAAGGACATCAGGTGGATTGATTTTCTTGTAGCTTCAAAAAGCTGTGGACCTAAATAGGGACAAGTAATTTCTACTCATAGACCAAACTTTTTAATATAACAGCTTCTACCATTTATTTTTTCAATTAAAGTTTCTGGAAGTCTTATGAAGCATTAAAAATTCTCCCCAGGAGAAGATCATTTTGCCCTTTTTCCACTTAAAAATTTAAACACTTTCTGTTCAGAACTCAAAAAAGGATTAAAAAAAAAATCCCTCTTAACTGGTATAAAAACCTTTTAATTCCCTCTGTAAAAATTCATTGTTGAGATACACAGCAACTTTAGTGCTACTTTAATTGCTTTAGTTATTAATAACCTAGATATAACTTTGTATTTTTTGTAGGTAAAATCTCCTTAAAGCTGTATTTAAAAAATTCCCTCCTGCCAGCCTGCCTTCAATGCTGTTTAGAGAAACTGGCACACTGCTTTTATAAAAGGTCTCCAATGTATTGATAGAGACAGTGCTACAAAGAGGGTTTGGGAAAGGGGGAGAAAAGCACACATGTGATCATGGTGGTTCTATCTAAAATAGGATGAATGTAAGAGAAACATTTGCTCTAAGGAGTATTATGGTATGTATTATGGTCTGTACAGACACAGATAAGTAGGCTGACATTTTTAACTTCTGAGCAGGAAAGCTCAAACGCTAGGCTCTGGCTTGAAATGAATATATGCTGAAAAAAATCTATGCTGCTACTAGCTACAGATTGCCTAGAATCTCATCAGTTTTATTTGGCAGCTGGCAGATGTGAGGCCTTGGGAACCCAGTTTCCAGAATAGAATGGTCAAAAAATTGCCCTCACGCTGTAGGGTGTTTGCCAAGTGCTTATGCTTTGCACAGAGAGGCCAAATGGCCAGCTTGAACCCAGTAACCAACATTTCACATACAGGCTCCTATAGGTGAACAGAGTATAAAGACGAAGAAGTCTACTTCTGAAAAGAAGAAAATATAATTTAAAAAAATGAAAATATTGATTTTTTTTTTTTGTGCATAACTTTGAGAATGACAAAGCAGATTTTTCTGAATTTGTCTTGTGGAGCTAGAATATGCTTTAGCAGTTCAGTTATTGGAGCCAAAATTAACCAAAAGATCTTTCACATAAGGGCCCATTTCTATGGCAACAAGAAAGGTATGGTGTGAACAATATTATCAAGCGTCTAAAGAAAAAGATAGCCAACAATCTTGGGCTTAACACTAGAGTTAAATATAGTTTTCCAATTGAATTAGGGGGATTATCTGAGGCTTTTCATTTTGTAGTGAATAAATTTTAGTTATAATCTGAAAAAATGTTTTAAATTTATAAGGCAGTTTTAACATTTGAGATCTTAAACAGTTAGCAGCAAATTAGAAGACATTTACCTAGGTAGATAAGTCAATATTTTCCTAGGTTCCCTTTTTAAAACTGTTAATGAGCTCTCAAAAAGGAGTGGTGTCTCTAAATACAAAAATCCAAACTGAAAAATAGAAGCAGAACCATCAGAAATGAACCTATTAATAAGCAATTCAGTCAGTTACTTGAATTTATAATGAACAAAGAACAAATTGGTGGAATTAAAAGCTTGACTGGCAGACGAAAATTATCCTTTGTTAGTTTTGCTATGTACGGGATGATAAGTCTACTTCAGAATGTAGTGCCAAGGGATATTCTGGAAGGCTGAAATAAGATGGGGCAACACATATATCAAGGGAAATTTAGAGGTTAAGGAATTGAAACTGTCAATGGCTAAGAAATATAGTGAATCATTCTTCACTGAGCCAGAGGCTAGAAGACCTAATGAGCTAATAATAGCACACATTTCATACCCCCAGGAAAAGGGAGACATCAGAATGACATAGCAAGATAAAGAGGATTGGAAGAGCAACATGATTGGGATCATATGTGATTAAAGCATCTTGTCGTTAATTGTGGGAAATGATAGAAAGGTTTTCCATGATGGAAACAATAACAAAACGTGACAGTGTTCCAAAACACTCTATGCCCAGATATGGATCGTAAAAAAGATTTAATCACTTTGTTTTGGTGCCCTTTTCATTTTTCTTCTCAGAGAAAATTGCAGGAAGAAATGCTTCCTGAATACAAATAACTAACTTAGTTAGTAGCCCTCCAATATAGAATAGTACTGTGTGAAGCAATTTCAAATTGAAAGGTTAACACAAAAAGTGGTAGCAAACTATGAGGGAAGAAACATTGGGGGTCATGCAAATACATCTTCTTTTATATTTAATAAAAAAATGTGTTGCATATAATGTTATATTGAAGTCAGACTCAACAGTAAACTGGCTTTTGACTTTACTGAGGCCTCGGCCAAGTAAACATTGCAAAGTCTGGTCTGTGTTTCAGTGGTATCTATTTCAAATCCCCTTCTAGGGCATTAATCTTTCTGAGAAACCTTTGCTGAGATGGGAAGTGCAGCAATGGCATTAGGAGTTTTCAGCCTTACAGCTCACCCACCAGCTGAAAACTGTGGCCAATTTTTGCCTTGTGTAAAGTCACTGAGGGGAAGCCATGCCCTCAGATGGGTTGTGGGCAGAGAAGGTTCAGAATTGTCAACATTCACCTACTTCTTGGGGATGGATGGGTGAGTAAACAGTAGGAAAATGTTGCTTTGGGATTGTTTTTCATTCAATAAATGAAAAAAATAGGGCTCTGAAGGCATGTGAAAAATATATTATAGAAGCACTAACTTCAGGCAGTCATTTTTCTGTCTGTTCTTTCGACTCACACCTCATGCTCTATAAGCCATATCAATTCTTGTTAGACTTCCTCAATAGAGGAGATATGGTATTCTCATCATAATTAGTTTCACCTCAGAATGATAGAACTAGATAGTGCATATAGGACCTGTAAAGTGCTGTAACAAGTAGCATCATTGGACTCACGAAGGTGTTAAGTATTTTAATCATAAGATATCATATGTTATTTAGATGTTTACAACAAAACAATTAAAAACCATTTCACATAAGAAACACCTTTATTATCTATGTCCAATCCCTCACTTTAAAGTTTACAAAGTCGCTGTAACATGGTTAACAGTGTACTAAAAAATTCTGAATCCCCCACCATGTGGCACAAACTGGCATCAGAAAGATTCAAATTAGGAAAACAATCTCATCTATTGCTGATTTGCCTGGTGACATTTTGTTACCAAATCTCTCCGGCTTGTAATGTTGCTCATCTCATGGATGTTTTTGCACCAGAGATCTCTGTGGGATTTTTTTTTCTTTTTAATTTTCTGCAAACTGATTTTTCTGTCAGCGACAAATAAGGAGCACAATTGTTTCTTTAGTAGCAATGAAATGCAGGAAGGCTAGGTATTCCCAGCAAGAGCAAATATGATACTGAAAAGGTACAGGAACTCTTAGTGACATGCTCCCATATTACTTTCTGAAGATCTGTTCTATCAGGTAACTTTGCAACAGCAACTTTAGAGAAATATTTTTATTTAGGTGATGAAACTGAGACTCCCACGGACAGTTTAGCCAATTGTCAATTTCCCAATCTAGTTTTTAAGTGCATGTTGTTTTTCTGTTGGTATCCTGTCACTGATGCTATTCCCAGTTCGTATTTTCATATTATATGTCCTTGTTGTTTTTCTAAAAAAAAAAAAAAAAAAGTTTCTATATACAATTCTCACAAGTTCTGTTTGTTTGGGGTTTCTTCTCCCTTTTTTTCCCCAGTTGAGTGCTGTCCAATACTTCAGCTTTGTTGTTTTTTTGTCAGGGAATACATAAACTGACCAATCTTCCTCTCCTTCCCTTCCTCTTTCTTCTTTCTTTCTTCACTTTCCTGCCTTTCCCTCAGCTTTAAAAAAATTCCTCAGCTAATTTAAAAACACTTACTTTGCATCCAACGAATTCTATTTAGTCTGATTATTGATTCATAAAATTTTAGTCAAAATAAGGGGTGATGTGGTCCTTTATGAATTAGTTCAGCACCAGCCACAGATGTCAGAAACCTGTACTTGATTGTTTTCCTTGTTTGTAAGATTTTTGAACATATATTCTGCCTCAGCAATGTTAGCTTTACCAACAGACACTTGGAGGACAGGAAATACCATGCAGACATTGATCTACTTTATATAAACATGTTGACAGTCTGCAGAACCACTAACTCTTGAACACTCCATTTTACAGAACAAACAGTCCTAGACCAGACTACTAATCAATCTCCCCTTACCTTTTCCTTTTATGAACAATAAAACTGCTTTGGCAAAAACACCCCAGCAAATGAAAACCTATCTTGTTTGAGGATTCTCTTCTTCTCTGGTTGAATAATCCCTTAGAAGTGACAAGTAAAATGGTCATCCATACTCCATGCAAATATAGATATCTCTGCTTTTCTTGTTTGTTTATAGCTCTGACATATCCATTTTCTTGTCAGAATTGTCCCCCTCTCAGAATATTTTATTATCTTTTTCCATGCGGTTTTTTCATGTACTTGTTTTTGAGATTGCTTTCATAGTTTGCTAAATTTTGGACAAACTCTATCCATGTTTATGTTTAGAAGAAAAAGTCATTTGTGTTCTGAGAAAGAGCTTGCAGCGACAAGGTAACTTGTTAAGAGAAGGAAAACTACTGATGTAAAGGCTGAAGCAATGTCCCATTGACATACTACAAGTTATTTGAGATTCATTAATAGTGAGTTACATTAAAACCAGACTTTGTTACTTGTATTTAGCATGCTTATATGGAGAAAGTGAGCTTCTGAATTAAAAATCAGGTCATGAGAGTAGTCTATCAGCACAAAAACTGCCAGTGTTTCAAAACAGGCAGACAGCTAATGAGTTGCCTTGAAGAAGTGCTGGATATGGAGAAACACAGTTTTGTGAGAACCCACTAGCTGAAGTATGGTAACTTCTTATATTACTGTGTAATGAATAATGCATAATCCTCTTTGTTCAAGGAAATATGATGATATGATAGATGAGAGTCTGCCAGGATCATCTAGGTATAATGTCTGAGAGCAAAGAGGGGGAAAAGTGACCTCTTAAAGTTCTTTCTATGATATGCTGACCTTCTCTAAACATAGTGATTTCATGCCTAGGTAAAATGTTTTCCCCTGATTTCCTAGTTGGACTATATGCACACATACTCTCCTGACTGCCTAGACAATCCAGATGCTATTCATTCTCTTTTAAAAATATTTGTACACATCCTGCACTTGTACCTCTTTAAGCAGTTTCCTTAACAATATTTTTCTTTGGAGAAAAGAAGAAGGTTCAACCCTTTACTTTTAATTTCAGCTACTGTATACTTCTACATTTTTGTAAGAAGTAATAAAAAAACCAAAATGAGATTTATCTTCTTTCTGTCCCTGTAAACCAGTCAGCCTCACTTGCTGTGAAGAATTCCTCTGACATTTTCCTGGACCAAGGTGTGAAGCGGACTCCCATGTCAAAGTGAATTTGTTTCTGGAGGTATAAAAGGACCAAAGTACATATCTACTGAAATTATTGCTTGAGGAAACAAAGCCTGCATCATTTCTAAAGGGTTTATAATATAAATTAAAAGTTTCTTAGTACAATTTCTATCAGTGTTCAAAAGTTCTGGGCATTATTCTGAGGGCAGACTTTGTGTGGTGTTATTTCGCTGAAACTAATGTAATAATGTTGGTCTCTTGCTCAATGAGAACATGAATAATTTGACCTATAGTTTTTCTTTCTAATTCTCTACAGGACTTGATTGACTAAATTAATATAAAAATTAATTGTTTGCAATGTAATTGTGCAATGTGTGATTGGTCAGGGAATTTAAAGAGCTCACAGGAGAACAATTTATGTCTCCAGTCCTGTTTATAGCCAGTTCATTCTTTGTACAATCGCTATAATTTTTCATGGTAGAAAGGCATTTTTTACACATCACACTTTCATTTTAGTAGGCAAATAATGTATTTCAATTGATAATTTTAGTAAGTTTGAGGCAAGTTTTTGTTATGTGCTTGAAAAATATGGAAAACAATCAGATTTTGGATTTACAGTGTAGGCTGTTTGACTGCTACCAGCAGTAGATACTGTGAAGGCCAAGGCCTTTTTTAACAAGGCCAAGTGCTGGTGCTGCACCTGGGTCAGGGCAGCCCCCGGTGCCAGCCCAGGCTGGGGATGGACAGATCAAGAGCAGCCCTGCCCAGAGGGACTTGGGGGTGCTGGGGGTGAGAGCTGGACATGCCCCAGCCATGGGCAGTGCCAACCCAGAGAGCACAAGAAAGATGGAAAGAGGCTATTGACAGGGGCATACAGAGACAGGATAAGGGGAAAAAGCTTAAAACTGAGAGTAGGTTCAGATCAGATACCAGGAAGAAGTTTTTTGTTGTGTGGGTGGTGAGGCTCTGGTACAGATTGGCCAGAGAATCTGTGGAAGTGCTCAAGGCAAAGCTGGATGCAGCTTCAAGCAACTTGGTCTGTGGATGTCCCCACCCACAGCAGGGAGATTGGAGCTGGGTCATCTTTAAGGTCCCTTCCAACCCAGGCCATTCCATAATTTCATATTTCTGTGTTTAGTCACAGTTAGCAGTTCCCAGGTGTAAGCAGATTCAAACTAGAGTCAAAACAGCACTTAGCTGATCCAGCATGATTGAGTAACTTTGAAAGGTAAGTTATTATACCTAGGCCAAACCTCAGGCTGTGATAGCACTGTAGTGAAAAGATGCAATGATTAAACATAACCTGCAGGAATAATTTCCCATAAAGCTGGAAACTTAGATGAATATACAATAAGAGGGAAACATATAAGGTAAAGGAGTAGCTTTTCATGTACAAATTTGCATATTCATGTACATACATGTGGATATCTATTTTTGGTAAAAAACCCTCATGTGTTTATTTTATATATACAGCTGCCACCATCTTTTTTTCTGCATTTCAGATACTAATGATTTTAATGCAAAATTGAACAACTTAATGGGCTGGACATGTTTAATGAAATCACTTTAATTGTGACTTTCACTATGTTTCCCATAGACATTGAAGACTGTATAAAGCCTGTAATATTTCACAGAAAATAATGATGTAAATTCTTACATCTAGACTGTTTGCAAGACACTTGAAAAATATTTTTCTACATCTTTTGGAAAAAAAGCAGTCAAAGAAAGAATTTTGTTGATGGAGGTAAGAAAGATGAAGTGAAACCTCTAAGAATGGATAGAAGCCTTCCAGTTTATAAGTCAACCTGCTTCAAATCACAGGAAAGAATTCATCCACTTTGATTTTTCTTCCAAAGCACTGCTTTTCCATCCTTCATTATTGGGACAAAAGCATGGAGATACTCTGTTAATTTAACATTATTAGGATTGTGTTAGCAATTTATTGATCCATAAGCTGCTGATTATTTATTTAGCCGAGTACAGATTATATTTACTATTCAAATAAGAATGGATTGTATAACAGGCTCTTATGTATGTATTTAATTTTCAACTTCTTACTTCTTTCTAGCACTGAGCAGTCCAGTTAGATATGTGAGGGCTTGGAGGCAGATAAATAGAAAGAATTAGTATCTATCGATGACTGGAATGTTTGTGATAGACAATCTTTGATGGTAGGCAACACAGATAATTTGAAAGTCCCCATACGAAAACAAAAAAAACTACAACAAAAAACAACAAGTTGAAAACGTGGAGAAAAAAAAAAGGAATTGCTGGAGAAAGAAAATCACATATTTAAAGAAAATTGCTCACAGTGTAGTCATGTTCTTTTAATTTAACTTAAGGGAGATTTTGTAGGATAAATTAATATTTGATTATTTGAAGAAATTAGATGTGTTTTTTTCTGTGTTTTTTCTAGCAATTGTAACAGTATATTTAAGAAAAAATGTATTGAGGGTTCAATGATAGTCTAAGAAACAACTCCTTTTCACATTTAGATTCTTTTGTCACATAATGTGAACAATTGGAATAGAACTGTTGCATCTTTTAAGCATTGAAAATGGCTCTCACAGATTTTTTAGTGTAACATGGGAAGTAAGAAAGGAAACTTTTTAAGAGTATCCTTGATCAAGATGACTGTTAAAAAATTCAGCGGCCATATTTGTATAAATAACTCTGAAATACTTCATTGGTTTTGAATGTGTCAGCCCTGAAATGAAGCTAATACTTAAAGATCTTGCAGCTCAATGCTAATTCCTGCCTTTAAACTCTCACTTTATTGAAGGCATTGACTTCAATCAGAGACCAGAATGTCCTTCTGTCTAGAGCCCCGTACTATTAAAAATGTATTTCTTCCTAAAATAGGACATTTAGTACCATATAAAGAAATGGGCAGATGTGTTTAATAAGTCGATCTTGTGACACTGAATTTGTTCTCTAACTGGAGGATTCTCTCTGGCATTTTTTCTAAATGATCTGCTATGAATCCTAAAGCTGATCAGTGTTCATCTTTGTATAGAAGAGATGCCTCATGTGTCAGTTCAGCCTGTGAACCTGGAGTTTCAGCACCAAAGAACAAAATTTCCCTTTCCTTCTGAGGTTCTTTTGTAAGAGAAGAGATGGAAGTTGACTAAATTTTTATGCCTACCATTTATATGTCAGCTAAATGCATAAAAATTTTCACTTTAGCTCTAAGAAAGTGCATTTGGAAGCAACAAGGACAAACGTAAGAAAGGAAAACATAGTTACTCTGTAAGTTCTTCTGAAACATTAAAGCAACCAAGAAGTAGTCCCAGCTTTTTGCTGGGGAAAATGCTGTAGCATATTCCATTGATAGGCTGTTTTACACATGGCATGATCATTAAGTACTCAATTTTAATATGTGAACCAATAATACGTTTTTATGTTTTTGCGGATTAATATGAGTCTATGCTATCTAAAAAGAGTAGGTCTGGTGAAGTATTTGTTAATAGCAAGACAAGGAATTCACATATTTGACTCACAAATTTAAGTAACTCTCCAATACTGAGCAGTGGTGGTGATCAATGCATATAATCTAAATTTTTCTGATTCTTTCCATTGACCAATGTAAAAAAAAAAACAAAAAAAAACCCCTAACATTTCCTCTATTACATCTAGACTATTTTTTTTTGCTGAACAAAAAACTTTCTTACATTTAATCACAGTTGAAAATTTATAACTGCTTGGTCCTGTAAATAATTCAGTACCAGAATTACCACCTGAATGACTCTTAGAAATGATAGGTTGTTTTCACAGTCTTGCACATCATCATAAATTACTCTAACAAAATAAGTCAATATTCTTTAATGGTACAATAAGATAAATGTGATTGGAAAAACAGCATTTTATTTTATTGAAAATACGGGGTACATCCTGAGCATAAGGATTCATGTCTCTTTTATTTCTCAGCTATCAACAGTACATTTGCTGAAGGAATAAGATAGAAATGTTCGTGATACTGTTATGCTTGCAAAATCTTTTGAATATAAGCATTGTTTTATGTGCAACAAAGAGATGG
>VYXF01006838.1:102504-142722 GCA_013397295.1 Polioptila caerulea | reverse complement strand
AATTTTTAATTATGAATCAAATATGGGAAGATATGTTTCTATAAGCAGTCTATCACCAAATAAATCTAAAAATACACAAAAAACCTTTGACATCCATTTTTACTGATTTTTTAAGGTGTTCTAGAAAATTATGCTCCAATTGTAGTTGAAAACAGTCCAGTCATACATTTACATTGGGAAATTACAGTGACATGAAGGTCATAGGTTGATTCAAAATTGCATGGCCTGAAATCGTTCCTTTTTCAAATGAAGTATGACTCAGCTTTCAAGTCCAGTAATTTATTACAAATCTGTATCTGGCTGAGACCACAGGTCAGATCTAAAATGTGGTGGGCTAAAATGGGCACAGAAAAGCTAGGTCTGCATTTTCACTGGTGCATGGAAAATGTACCCAGGATGAACTCAGCATCAACAATTCTAATTGTTGTCAAACTTATCTCAGTCACTTTACTGAGACTGTCAAAGATGCAGAAAACCTGGCATATTTGTTAAAAAATGAAAGCTGTTTCGGCTGTTTCACTGGGGATAAGTATGAATCTGGATTTGTGTGTAAAGCAGCCATAGCTGAGGAATGTCATTAGGGTGGACCTGGGTCTAAATGGATTACACAAATTCTTATTATTTGTTAGCTATATTACGCGATTAATATATGGAAAATACACAACAAAAAGACTTCTGTATCTATTCTGTACAATCTTCTGTTATCTTTCTTTACTGCCTTTGACTTAATCCCAATGCTTCTTGGCAGCAGTGGGCATATTCCAGGATAAAATGCTAGATGATCTACTTGTATTCCCTGGGTCATGACTGTAGATAAGATTTCATGACAGAATTCAGCTAAAGAGTTTTAGTCAAAGTTCTTCCTTCTGCTTTCTTATACTGGAAAAGTTTTTGACCTGGTGTTATGTTTTTGGAATAATTTTGTTCACGTTTTCTTCACTGTTTTGAAGAACAGGGCAACAAGAAGTTCATAGAGTTATAAGATCACCATTTTGACTGGACAAAGTAATTAGTACCTATATGTTCCTGACTCAAGAAATGTAAGTTGCAGTTTGGTATCAAATTATTTATAAGATTCTTTAAACTCAAAAGCTAAAACTTACAAAATGCTTTGCATCTGTTAAGATGTTTGAGCTGTTTCTGTAGCTGTCACCCATTAAAATATAATTTTGCGCCCATTTTTAGTTGTGAGGATGTTAGAATTTAATTTTAGTGGCGAGCATATCATTAGTCTTGAGCATCTGCCAGACATTAAGTTCTTCAGTAGCCAATATTCTTACAGAACTTTAAAACACAGTCTTTGAGTTCACTAATGATTTGATATAATTTGACTGCAGAAGCCTGCAAAGAAAAATATTTGCAAATATTAAAGTTTGTTTTATGTTAACAAAGCATTCTGAGTGAAATATGGACAAATAGGCATCAAGGCAAAGAGGTCTCCCTGTTTACTTTTTAAAATCTCTTTTTCTTTCATATATGATAAACAAATGGATTTCTGTAGGCTATGTGTATATTTATATATATTGTATATTATTCATGTTAATTCTACTGGGAGAGACACCATATGGAAAATTAGTTGATGCATTTTTGTCTTTAAATTATACCAACATGATACATTTCCTGGTGTCATAGAAGACGTGATATCCCAGACGGAGCTGCACAAAATTTATATTGAAAGCTCAGCTACTGACAACTTTTAGAAGAAAAACATGTATCAAATTTCCATTTGATAGAGAGTTTGTTCACTTCAGTGAAGGAACTTCCAAACAGTAAAAATCTGAAACATAGTCTATGTCACAGAGTTGTCATGGACTGATTTTGGATTATATGCAGAAGCACACTCTGTAAAATTCTCCTGTAAACAACAGTCAAAAAAAAAGAAAAATTAAATGTGAAATGACTCATGTAATAGGACAAACCCAAGATATTGCTTCTTGTGTTATATTTAATTTTGGGCTATGATAGATTACCCAAAAGGTCAGGGAATATATCTAGTGTTTTCAGAAAAATGGAAACTAATAGTTCAAAATGCAAGTCTAATACTGCATGATGTAATTAAGTTGTAGCAACTTAAAGGTAATTCTTTGCTTACTTTGAGGGCAAAATATATTTTATCATAAAGTATTCATTATCTACACAAATTAATGAAATTACTGGGCTCAGATATTCTGGTGTCAATTTAACTATTTCTAAATAATTTTAAAACATATTTTTTTAAAGAAATGTGAAAATTGTGGCTCCTCTTTGATTTTCTGGTTGCCTTGCATTACCTCTCTCTTACTGTGGTTTGTAAAATTATAGAATTACTGAAAGGCTTGTGCTGAAATGGACATCAAAGTTCGTCCGACATCCCCTTCCACGGGCAGGAGACTTCCACTAGGCTAGGTTGTGCAACGCCCCATCTAACCTGGCCTTGAAGGCTTGGGGCTGTCACAGCCTCTCTGGGCAACATGTTACATGCCTGACCATCCTCACCGCAAAGAATTTCACTCTAATATCTAATCTAAATATCTCATCTTCCAGTTTACAACCATTTCTCTTTGTCCTATTTCTATCTGCCCATTTAAAAGGTTGTTTTCCCTCTCTTTTATAATCCCTCTCTTTTATAATCCTACCTGAAAGCCAGAATAGGACCTCCCCTTGCCAGGCTGACCCACAGCTGGACCACAACTCTTTCAGCATCTTATTGTATGAAACGTATTCCATCCCTCTCACCAGCTTCATGGCCCTACACTAGACCTGCTCTAACAAGTGCACATTTTTCTTATGCTGGAAAAAAACAGAGCTGAACACAATAGTTTGGGAGAAGTCTCAGGAGGGCTGAGCAGAGGGGCAAAATTCTCTCCCTCAACTGCTCCCATGATGCCTTGGATGCAGCCCAGAACACCCTTGGTTTTCCAGGCTGGAAGTGCCCATGGCTGGTTCGTGTCCAGATTTCACCCACAAGAAACCCTACGTCCTTCTCTGCAGGGCTTTTTCAAATGTCTTCTCCCACACTGTGTCATTTCTGGATTGCCATGACCCAACTGCAGGATCTTGCACTTGGACTCATTGAACTTCAGGAGGTTCGCACCCCCCTGTCAAGCCCACCCAGATGCTCTCTGGTTGACATCCCTTCCCTCCACTCATAAACTTAACATTTTTTGTGGAAGCCAGGAAATTGCCTATTGAAGCACATTAGAAATAAAACCAGAAATTTCTCAAGGAGTTGACTATCCAGAATTTTCTGCTCCTGTGCACTAATAACCTAAAGTATTTCAAGTGAGAAACTAAGAAATAAACAGAAACACTTGTACTATTCAGGTAAAAATCCCTGCCATCTTGCTCTTACTGTGTTGTAATAAGCAAAAACTCTTGCCATGTTATGTATAATATGTATGATAGAAAATTCTACCTGGCAATGAAATTGGAGGGATGTCCCCCTTTTACCTAAGGAAAAAGACATAGAACCTACTTACCACAACTAATAATTTTGAGACAGATATCATAGAATCTTATATTTTCTTTTTGGAAATTGGAAATTGGAAATTAGAAATTTTCTTCTAACTATCACAGCAAACTTCTTCAGTTAAATGTTTTCCAGTTATTGCAGAAGTTTAAAGTACTCTTCTTGAGGACTCCTTCATGTGTTTAGAGCTCTAAGAATAGAATGCAAAAACCAAAATGAAGCTGACTGAATTACTGAGACTCCTTTCTATATTAACATGGAAAACACACAAGGAGGAATGCAAGATCTTTCAGTCTTCACTTTCTCTACTACTTCCTAGGATGTCCTGGCCTTCCTTCTCTCAAATTACTTTATATAGAATATGTAAATTTGTGATTATGTTTGTATTTCTAGTTCTTACTCATCTGCTTCTGAGTGGTTTATACCTATCCTGAAGTGTAATACCAAAAACAAGATGTTCATACTAAATGAGCCCTCACTACACTCAGTTGCCATAGAACCCAAACAGTGTTTCACAAGTTTCCTGTGTGTTTTTGCAACTTTCATATGAAAATTATATATTAAATTAGTTTCAGGCTTTTTCTCCATTAAGCAATAGCACAGCTGTTGTTCATGTTTGGGCTGTGATGCACCTTTAATTTCCAGGTTAGCTTTTGTATAACTGAGCCCAAGTCATGCTAGCTGGTTGTGGTTCAATTAATTTCATTAATGCTCATAAAACTACATAACTGTAGCTATTTTTCAAGATGATTATAAAATTAGTTTGTTCTGCAAGTAGTTATATCCAGCATAGTGTGTTTGCAAATATAATTGGGGAATACCATACTTCATCGTCCATTTTGTTATAAAAAAAATTTAGATAAGCCCATTTGAGAACCTAACCCTAGTGAATCCTTACTTTATTTATCCTTGCACTTAAAAAACACCCAAAAAATAAAGTATAGGTTTTTTGAGTCTAGTTCTTCACTTACCTTACACTGCAGTTTATAATTTGTCATCATAGTTACTATTGAAACCCTTGAATGATGCTAGACTTTGCATCGACTGCAGCAGAAACTTTCTTAGTCCCTCTTTGTTTATATTGAAATTGTTATTTGAGTTACATAGACAACTGTAATCCTAGTGTTTTGTACCCTACTCAAGAATATTCTTTCTCATCTCACAGAAAATCATGTGAGACCATAAAAAATTAAGGTTATCAATCTATAAATCATAATCCACTTTGGTATTTTTCTTTAGATATGTGCTATTAATTTATGTTATAAATGAAGAATGTTTGGGTAGAACTACCTTCCTTGTCTTTTTAGTGGAGATGGATATTATATCAGGCAGAAACCTTGGACCATCTGAGTTAGGTAACTGAACTTAATTTATGAGTGAACATTCCTTTTCCCCCCTATTTTCCTTCATTTTTTCCACTTCATTGCCTTTTCCAAGCTTACAGGTTCCTAGCCAGCCTCAAAGGTAATCAGAAATTGCCACAGGCATTATTCCACATAATTTGGGGAGAATTTCATTAGACACATGTAGATGGAGAACAGTGAAAATCGTTCTAGTTCTGTTTTCCTTCTTACTGCCTTCTGTCATTGATAATTAATTGTCTGATTAAAGTTAACCTTTCCAGTGAAAACTGAAACAAAAGAGGGCATTAAACATGTCAGACTTCTTGACATTGTTTGTCATTAACCTCCAGTATCTATATGGCATGGACTGATTCTTTGCTTGGGTTTCCTCCTAATCTAATTGTAATATGGTTTGTTCTTGCCCTTTATGTTCCCTGCTAGTTGTATCTCATTTTGAGGCTTGACCTTTCTAATTCTGGGGCTATGTTCTTTGGTTTTTTCCTGCCTGTACTTAAATATTTACTGTTTTTGCTACTCTCTTGGTTCTTCCTACTTGAGTGTGAGGACACTGAACAGCTGACTGGGGAAATTTGCTACACATACTGTCTTCTTTTGCCTTAGGAAAATTTACAATTAATACTGAATATAGAGACTTTTTTAAACACCTGCCAATCTCTTATAAGGAATGACTGACTTTTTTTTTCTTCCTNTTGCTTTTGACTTAATTACTACTGGAAAAAATCACACTTGGAGATAGTCTTCCCTCAGTCTTTTTCTCCATTTTTCTTTTGCTCCAGAGAACACATACAAAAATGCTGCTGGCCTATTCACATGTATTTTTCTGGAAAAATATGTAAATAATTTTCATTATTAAAACTATTCACTATACTTCCAATCTTTTTTACAGTTATCAGGCTTCTACTTTTAAATTAATTAATAATTAATATTTCTTCATTTGGTGGCCTGTAGCAGACAGTCTAAAATGCTGTTCTTTGTTTTTAGCATCACTTAGAGACTATTAACACTTATTGTCTATGGCAGTTTGGACTTAGATCTGCCCTGTTTGTTCCTCCTGAATGCTTAGTCCTCCATTCCTCACTTACAATCCACTAAAGAGAGAGCTCTTAAGTAAGGACAATTATAAGTCTTTACACATACACTTGATGGCCATATTCTTATAGATGGAACATATTTAGGTTCTGGACCTCTTCTGTTTGTCTGGACCTTTACAGTTTATCAGTTAATGATACTACCTCTCAGACAATCGGAATAGACATATATCATCAGCCTGGTGGAGGATGACTGTAGCTTAATGCACACCTATGTAATTTTCTTTTCGTTTATCTAAGTTACTGTGCTTCACTCTTCTCTTACAACCTTCAGGTTCTAAAAGACTTCATTCAAGTGTCTGTAGCAATACAGCTATTTTCTTCTCTGTAACTTTATTTAACTTTTTGTCTTTGCTTTCTCTTTGAGTAATAATTCCTTTTGATATAAAAGCAGAATTCCAAATTAAACATTTAAAATATCTGAAAACACATCACTGAAAAATCTGAAAATTCCATGCTGTTTGTTTGGAATATGTGATCTATGAAGCACAGTAATCAGCTTCAACACAGAAACTATTATACAATAGATATGTCATTACTGAATAGTAGTAATGGTAGTAGTGGCTGGGTGAAAGCATTCAGAGACTTAAATAACTGACAAATGAGTTAGCAGCTGTCAGACAGAGACTGTGCAGTACCACTGAGTCCTGAGTAGCTGATATAATTTTAAGTTTAGAGCAGTTATTAGTAGCTATAGTCCTGTAACACCATAGTAAATTTGACTGAAATGTTTCAAATGCAGAAAAATGAATCAGAACTCCACAGCTTGGAAGCTAACATGATGCAAAAGCTTTCCTTCCCCTCCACTTCCCCCTCCCCGTCCGCTTCCCTCTTCCCCTTCCCCTTCCCTTTTCTCCATTTCAGAAAGATTCTGTGGATGAAACTTGCCTACATTGGATTTCAAGATAAAGAGAAGACTAGATTTTATTTCTTTTTGGGTATGTCATGAAACATAAGTAGTCTGACTTACAAATTCAACCACCATTTGCAGTAGAATTCCCCCCTAAACCAGCACTTGTTCAAGATATCAGATTGTGAGAATTTGATATTTTTCTCTTCTGTTTTTCATTGTAATCCATAAAATATAGACTCATAGGAACTAATGATGGACTGCATATTCTTGCACAAGCAGTAGACAGCAGCTCCCTAGAGAAACTGGATGTTCACAAAAGGGCCATTTACACCCCATTATTTTTCTCTTAATTTGAAAGAACTGAGCAGCTCTCAGCCTGGGGAAAGTTAACTGCTTCCTCTATTGCCACAATTAGACATAACCAGAATTCAGAAATAAACCATAATTTAGACATCACTTCAGTGCTTTACAATCATTGTATCAAGAAAAGGATTGGGATTTTGATACTAGAATCTCAAGATTAGAAACATGAAGCCATTTATAACTGGTGAACAAACATTCCTTTAAAAAAAAATTTGGAAGGTTTCAACATTTTCTCATTTGCTCTTTTACATCTTATTAACTTTTATTAGTTTCTTTAAACACTGCAATGAGATGCAACAAAATTTTAACAAAGAATCTCAAAAAAATACGATTTCTTTTTGCAGTAATGCAGTCTTGCTAGTTGACACATTTACTTGAACTTGTAATAAGCATTTGAAATTACTTTGGAGAACAGAAAACACAAGGAAGTGTCACTTGCTTATAAAAATGTGTTATGCTATACACTGAAGCCACTTTAAGCACTACAGGAGGCATTAATGTCTTGCAATCATTACAAAGACACTGAAAGCATAAGATGGCTATTAGGGAGAGAAACTGCTGGGTTCATAATAAAATGAAATTATGATATTATTATAGACTGTTGCCAATGAAAGAAAGAATACACCAAAACCAGAAAGAGTCTTATAGTTCCTGTGTAACTGGAAATGTAAAACAGATTGTTTTGCAATGGCTTTCTATTTTCCCAGATGGATGAACATAGTCCTTTATCCTGGAAAATCAAGAAAGTTTTATATTCTGCATTGATATCTGAATAACAAATGCTGAAAAGCTGCATTTACTTTTGTGATTCTGTTACAAACATCTAGAATAACATTATGAACTTCAGAATTCCTTGTTAGTGAAGCACATAGAGGGATAATTGGAAAAATTATTGAATTTTTGGAAATTTTATGTCTGTTGCTAAAATATTTCACAGTTAACTACTTTCTTTAACATCCCTGGGTAAATTTCTTTAGTGATTTGAAAGGGAGGAGATGTAGCATGGTAATTACATAGCATGCACAAATCTACAAATCAATATGTCAGATTATGTTGGATCAAAAAATTTACATATGTAGTCAAATATCTTGACTTAAATAAGTACTAGAAACTTCACAGCAGAAATAAGTGTATTACAGTAGAAAGCCATAGAACGAATTAAACTTTTTTTCCCAGTGCTCATGATTTACTTAGACCCTGAGGTTTGTTAGTCCTCACTTGTTTTTATTTGAAGTATATCTGAAATAAATTTAGTTTTTTTTGTCATTAACAAATCTACAGGTGTTTAACCTTCTGAATCATACTGAGTTGCTTGCCTAGGTGATATATGTGTTGGGAGTGGTACACATGTGAAACAGTGCATCCTTTACTATTTTAATCATATTGATATAATTTCCCAGGCATTAAGATTTTGTATATATCACATAAAGCAATATTTTGGATATCCTTAGAAAGAAAAAAAACAAAAAGATAGAAGAAACAATTATTCTATGAAGTTTCATTTATAATAAGAAAGTGCTTTAGGAACTGTTTCCATGGAAATATATTATAATCATATTAATATAACTGTACTCTGGTAGTTACCTTGAAACAGCTTCTCATCGAGATATCCTTATATTGAAATGAAAATAGGTTTTCCAAGTTAAGAGAAGACACCTTCCACCTGGAAAAATAGTTGTGCATTTATCCTGGCAAAGTTCTTAATTTTTACTTGCATCTCAGTTATAAATTTTATTAGGACAAAATTGATGTTAATGGTAAGATTGTAATTGATTTATATATGCTTCTGCTTTCATAATTTTAAATAATTTATAAGTCTTTATAGCAGCACTTCCTACTTTATTTTAAAAATCCCAAGTGTGATCTGAAGGACTGAATGTGAAGTGTCTACAGGTGTGAAAACAAATGCCTGACCATATCTGACCCAATCTACCTCTTCTTGTTCAAGGACACAGAAATCAGTGAAAGATTTTTTCTGAGCACGTACAAGTTTCAAAGGATTTTTTCTGACATTATATATTTAAACTTGGGTATTTTGCATGGTTAAATAGATCAGTATGCAAAAATAACATATTTTATAACAGAAGTTATGGTTCTTGTCAGGTATGTGGGATACTGTCAGAATTCCAATCCTAAATGACACATGGAACAGAGTTATGAAATTTGATGTGGCTGGAGTTTTATGTATGCTTCAATATAATGAAAAACACTTATTGAAAAAATGTCATGTACTTACAGCTTGCTCTTCATACTGCATCTAATCTTATTTGTACAAGTGTGTGAAAAAATCCACTAACAATACAGATCATCTTCTCAGTTGTTAAGCTGTGGCGCTAATCTCTGCACTCAGGGTTGATATAGAAATGCAGAATGGCTTTAGACACAAGGATGCAAAAATAATTGGTCAAATGACTGAGTGAGTACGGAGCTCTTTCTGTTATTTTATTATTGCGGTGGATGAACGGTACTAATAAGGGTGAAATATACAATGGGGTCAGTGAATGATGTTACAAATAAGTCCTGAGTTAGAAATACTTCAGCGGTTTTGTCTTCATCATTCTTTCTGTGCTTTCAAAAACAAAAATATTATGACTTTCCTTTCTATCTTATGTTTCTGTACATAAAAGAGGATTGTTACGCAGTTGCTGTTCATTAGAGTTAAGTAAACTGAGTTCTCATTTCATTTGTTGTCACAGGGACTATTTCCCCCTAAAAAGAAGGGGAGAAAAGTACTACAAAAGCTTTATTGATGGTTGGCTCCTTCAAAAAAATGAGAANCCACAGATCTTTTGCATAAGTATGAGTGTCATCTTTGTTTAACAAAAAAATAGTTGTACTCTGAGATAGCTTTTATATTCTTAAATACTTAGGGGTTAAAAAATAATACACTGCATCTCTGAGTCAACAGAATATCAAATCTGTCACTCAGCAAGTGGTGAAAAAGTTCAGAAGTCATACTGAGTAAGATGGCCTTGGCTATATTCTGAGGCATGTTAACTGTCAGCAAAAAGTCCTTAATAGGGTAATAACTATAGGAAAATGTAACTGCATAATTCAAAGACATAAACTTACATTTGAAATAGCAAACTTTTGAAATTTTATGCATATTTTAGTCAATCAGTTCTAATTATTTGCCCTTAAACAAAGGAAATCCCAGAGGAAAAGTGGTGTGTTTTCCTTACAAAGAGAAGACAAAAGAAGCCCAAATAGACCTCTGTCTTCTTTGATTCAACTTGTTTTTAATTAAAAAATAAGTAGGAATCAGGAGAGACAAAGAAAGACAAGTACAGCAAGCAAAAAGAAAACAAAGTCAAAGGCAGGACTAGCACTTTGAGTTTACTGTACAGAATAGGACGAGAAGTTTACAGATATGTACATGTTGAAGGCAGCAAACAGCTGTCAGAAACAATTTACAGTGTGAGACAAAAAAAGATGGTGAAGCCTACTCCACAGAAGTAGTAGGATATCCCAGTTATCACAACTAAACAAATTAGGAGAGTCTAGTAATAAAATAGTAAACACAAATGAATAAAGCTATTTTTGACTTAGTCCACCAGTTGTGAGCAATATACATAGCTCACCTCAAAATGTTACAAATGAAGAACTGTTCTAGAACTGGTCCAAATATCTGAACTCATAGAATCTTTAAATATCCCGAGCTGGAAAGGGCACACAAGGATCATTTAGTCCGACTCCTGGCCCTGCACAGGACACTCCAAGAATCCCACCATGTATCTGAGACCATTGTCTAAAATTTGAACTCTGTCAGGCTTGCTGCAGTGACCACTTCCCTTGGGAGTCTGTTCCAGCTCCCAACCACCCTCTGGGTGAAGAAACTTTTCCTAATATCCAGTCTAAACTTGCCCTGACACAGCTTCATGCCATGCCCTTGGGTCCTATTGTTGGTAACCAGAGAAATGAGGTTGGTGCCTGTCCCTTGTGAGTTGTTAAAACTTCATACATTTGGTAATTAGCCAACCTTTTATTTTTTTGAGTTCTTTCTGCATGATATTGTTATCTTTGTTATCTTTGTTATCTTTGTTATCTATCTATGCTCAAAAACTCCTCCCAATTTAGTATCATCAGCAAACATTATAACTCCTCTGTCTAAATAATTTTTGAAGACCCTGAAGAATACATAATCAAATTCAATATACATTAGTGAAAAAAAAAAAAAAAGAAGACACATGGAATAATGTTGAGTTGTAAAAAAGAGAGCTCCTTCAATAAATTGTTAAAATAAATTAAAACACATAACAAAAACCAATTAATTACTTCCAAGTGCTAAAATGGTACATTACAGTTTACCAGCAATAAGGATTATACATATTAAAAAAAAAAAATCCACCCCAAAACAATCATGATTTAGCAATGTAGTAAAAACGATTAGAAAATCTTCAAAAAATGGTAGTAATTTTCAGAAGAAAAAGGGCATATAATTCAGCAAGTCAAATGTTAAACAATGTTTACACATAAAGAAAGTTAAAAAAGTTGATGAGCATCTTGGTAAACCATGAAGACTAGTGATGAAATCTTTTTTAACACAGTGCGGTCAAGAAGCTTACTAAAGAATATGGAAATTATATATATCCAATTAAATTTTTTACCTTAAGAGAATTCCTTGTTTCTTTGATTAGTTTGAAGGAGATTAGAAACTCCAATATTACAGCATTTCATTATAGGACATTAGTTGGAAAGGATTTTGTGCAGTGCCAGTAGAAGAGGATTTAGAACAGGACCTTAGAGGAAGAGGAATAAACTGCTGTCTTACGATATTTACTAAAAATTTGTAAAATAATCACATTTAATACCATTAAAATCTATGAAATCAGGGCATGTTCTATGAGAGCTATCAGCATAAAAAAAAGGAACAAACACATTGTCTTAAAAACCCTCTCAGAAACCCAAACGTGTCCCTGCAAAATTTAGGAAAAGGAACACTTCATCAAGTCTGCATGCTGTACCAGAGAAATTTGTAAAAAAATTATTATGAAGAATACTGTTAGTAGACATTGGGCTAAAAATTATGGGGAAGAATCAGTATAGCTGTTTCATGGAGAAGTCATGGCCAGCCTCCAGAGGATTCAATGAAAATGCAGAGGTGTGCTGGACCTTGTCACAAAGAGCAGGGGCTGGTGGAACCCTCTAAAATCTGTCATCCCAGAGGTGTTACCAGCCTCTCTAAGTGGCCCAGCCTTGGCCAGCAGCATGTCCATCCTCAGAGCCATCAGGGATTGGCTCTGCTGGACATGGTGGAAGCTTCTGGCAGCTTCTCACAGGAGCCACCTCTGTGGAGCCCCTGCTACCAAAAACCAGGCCATGTAAAACCAACACAGGAATGTAAAACTCCAGGTCTGTTGTGAGTGCATTGACCATGAAATAGTGAAGTTAAAGATTCTGAGGATGGAGAGAACTAAGGTAAACTGGAATTTCACTACCCTGAACAAATTATCAGGAGAACAATCCTGGAAGGCCAGGTTTGATGGGATTTTGAGCTGCCTGGTCTAGTGGAAAGAGTTCCTGTCCATGGCAGAGGATTGGAAATGGTTGATCTTTAATGTTGCTTTCATCTCAAACCTTGCTATGATTCAATGAACAGAAATAGAGATCTGACTGATAAAATTAACTTTCTAAAAATATTCTCATGTCTCATGACAAAACTCCATGAACACGTTATTTAAAGAGAAGGGCAATTCTTTCCTATATTAAATAGGCAGCTAAAAATTAAGAAATGTCATGTATGTTTGTACAGAGTCAGGATTGGCAATTGATGAAAAAATATGACATGACTCTGAAAGACTATGAGCCTCGATCATTTTATATAGACGTATCCAGACAAAACCTTGAAAGCTGATGTAAGTACATGTAACTGTGCAGGTATGTTGTCTGAGTTAAAGATATTAATGTAGGTAGGGATAGAGTTATCTCAAATGTCGCTCTGCTCTTGAAGTCAATGCCTCCAAGGGATGACCTGTTCAAGAGAGCAGATATCCCAGTGGGAGGGATGCATTAGTGGCCAGCTGCTCAAGGTTTTCCCCTCATGGAATCCTTTTTGTGTCCCATAGGTGATTTTGTTGGTTATAATGAGGCAGAAGGGCATTTCATACAACTTTAAAGAGGAAGTGTGGTTAAATATTTCAGATGAAATTGGTGAGCTAATCTGAAAAAAAAAAAGAAATTTAGGTGGATGTTGTATAATTGAAATTTAGTCTAGGCCATCAGGCATAAAGCAAATGCAACCTCATCAGTAGCTACAAGACTGGGTTTATAGCTCATATAAAAACTTAGCAAAAAAGTTTCAGTTAAAACTTTGTCAGTATTGAATAAATAATAAACGAGTTTCTGCTGACAAATTCTGAAATGCATGGAAGATGTTTTGCTTAATATCCCTAACAAGCTTTGGCGTATTCTCTGAAATGTCGTGACAAGAGTTATACCTATCATATTATTCAGCCTACACGTACAAGGTTCATACTATGAGATGTTTGACTGTAGTTGTACAGGATATTTATTGAACAAGCAGAGCATATTTTGACAAAGAGAGGAGAGGAGATTCATACTTTTTGCTTATAAAAGGACGCATAACCTATCAAAATGTTTCAGGATTTGCCAAGTTAAGGGTTAGCAAAAGGAAATGTGTAAAATAAAGCAGTGTTAAGGCTTTCACAACGGGGAGGAAAAAACCTGGAACTTCTGCTGGGGAAATGGGTCGAGCAGGTAGAAAAGCCAGTGAAGGAACAAGGGGCTGAAGTCTGAAGTTTCTTCTGTCTTTCAAAAGTGAGGGTGCAAATTCCTTGCCCCAAAGAAGAGGGCCAACCCCTCCCTCAGTAGTGGTCATTTCATTGATGCTTTGAGAAAATCACAACACACTCATGCCAGTAAGAAACTGCAATTGTCTGTTTGAGTGTCTCCTTACTCTAGTATGAGAAAGATGGGGGAGTTTCTTTATCTTTATCTTTATTTATTAATATGGCCATATTAAATATTTTTCAAAATATTGCTACATTAAGAAAACTCCAGTTTAGCGCATTTAAATTAGGTATCAACTTCATTATTGCCAATGCCTGAAACAGACAAAAATTGTTTACAGCTTTAGCAGTCTTTACATCAAAAAATAGGAATATGTGACATAAATTATCTCACAAGGAATATATAATATTACATAAAATATTATAGCAAAATATAAATGAATAAATACAAGCAAGTTTCTTCAAAGCAAAATATATTTTATTCACCAAAATATTATAATCTGAAAGTAATTGTGCAGAAACATAGTGCTAAATTGCAGCAGCCTTTCTCGTCAGTAGTATTTGACCAAATGCAAAAAAACAGTTGTGTGTGAACTGGATAAGAGATATTGGTATGTACATGATTCTGGATCATAGGAGTATTTACAAGTTACTTATTAGTGGACTATTTCAGGCATTGTGGTTGTGTGTACATTGTTAAGCGACACCTGGGAATGCTTTGGGCTCTGGAACTTGCATATTTATTCTATTGAATGGGCTAAGAGAAAAAAACTGAAGCTGTTGAAATCAAAGCCTAAACATGGAGGTAGAGATAATATATACTTAAAAGAGTGTGAATTAACAAGACAATCCCAAACATAAATTTGTGTGCTTTAGGCTTGTATATGAGAGAAGAAAAGAACCTAGAGCTGTTGCATAAAAATGCTTATTGTAAGGAAAATTCTAAGACCTGGATGAATATGTAAAATTTCTGTTCATCCTATGAAGGTGCAATTTCAGTAAAGATGTATCTTTCTAGTATGGAAAATATGGAAATTTAGAGATGAGTGGGCTAGACGAAAGTACAATTTTAAGATTGTGGCATTACTTATATTTTTGAATCCAATCTCAGCTGATAAACATTTTTAGCATAAAGGACAAAAGAAGACACTAATTCTAAATCATACAGATTCCAGCTCAGAGAAACATTCCTTATTTTAAGCGTTTCATTCCTTATTTGCGATAAGAAAATGCTGAAATACTTTTATAAGCAAATATTTTCTATCCAACGATGCATCATTTTTTTTTGGTACAGATCTATTTATCTCCCAAATTTATGGCTGATTTTTAAAATTTTGATAAATATTTATTCTGGTAAAGAAGGCCATTTCCTTACCTCAATACTGTTATAATGTGAATGAGATTGATCACAATAGAATGTGTCAAACAAGAATATGAATATTGATAGATTCACAATGAAGGAGACAAAAATATTAAATTCTATTCTACCAAAACACATTTGTGGGCTTTTCATTGTTTCTTCATTAACATTATTCCTCATTTACAGTAGACTATATGTGCCTTTATTTGAACAACATCTTGCTCCTTCACAAAAATCTGTGTTGTGATCTGAAAAACTAAAGCCAGTCAAATTTTCCTGTGTGCGTGTCATGCGATATAAGATGGATGTAATTATTTTGTATGGTTCCTGGTGAAGAGGTAAAAAAACCTAAAAAAAGATGAATTTGCTGAATTTTGTATCACTTTACAAGTTGGATATTCTATAAACTGTATAGTTTTAGGTTTTAATAAAAAGCTAGATGAAATGTGATTTAAAAAGAGCTTCAAATAAAATACAAAAGGCAATTTTAAAATATAATGAAAAAGTAGTTATTACCTTTATGAAGTCCAAGGAACTTCAGAAGAAGTATTTTTTTAAAAGGAGAAAAGGCTTAAGCAATATCTTTAGTTAAATATAAAAGCCTTTAACATGACCAAAGACTGCATCAGAAATGGAATTATTGCTATACTTAAGAAGGCATATTTCTAACTGTCACCTAGAATACTTTTGGTGTTTCTCATGACAGAGGTTGTATATAAATGTGCACTGCTGATCAAAACTGCAGTTAAGGAACAATCTGAATTTGTATTTTAAGGGACAGCATGGCAATATTCTAGTCAGAGCTCCGTAAATTTATTTATCTGATGTAACAACTACTGAGTAGCAACAGAACTAATTTAGAATACAATTATTATGTTTATCTAACCTATTAAGAATATAGTAGAATACTGTTCACATGTTATGTCAGTAGTTAAAGGACATGTCCATTTGACTTCACTGAGAAATTCACAGAAGAGGGAATTTCTTGGTTCATATGATGTAATAATTAACTACTGCATTTTATAGAGGGGAAAATATTCCACATTATTCAGTGAGTCCATTTAATAAACGTTCTTTAAAATTCTTGATTTTTAAAGGTTATTTGTTGATTTTCCCTCTTTTTTTCTTTTTCTTTCTTTTTTAGTATATGCTCTGCATTTATTTTCAGTGTTCCAAGCTTATTATCTCGTACAATGCTTCAAAATTTCAGTTGGGTCAATTAACCTCTTTAACCAAAGAGCCTTCACTACTCAAGTCACCTGGTCCATATTGCAGAAGAGAACAGTGGAACTAAGAACACCTTCTTGCCTGACCCTGCCAAATGCTGTATATGTTTCATAAATTATATGGGCTCAATCTGTGGGTTTATAAAAAGAAGCAAATCAAGAGAATAGCTGCTTTCCCCATAAACTTCTTTAGATAAAAATTGTATCAACCAATTAATGAGAATTCAGTTATTTAAATAAGGAAGAAGTTTCAGGTCGTTTTCCATTTGCTGGTTGATAGCCAGGATTGTAACAGGAAAATGTTCCTGCAGGGTGGGGGGTTAGCTTTGGCCCAAACATCAGGATAATTTTTCAAGGTTTTTAGGATGGCTTTTAATATTGGAAGCTCCAGCTGCATTCAGTGGTTTACAGCCTCCTCTGGGCAAGGTGCCCTGGACTCTGGACAGGTAAGGCAGCTGTGCATTTCCTTCAGGCCATAGTCATGTTTAGTATTTTGGGAGTGTATTTTATATGAATATATGGAAATTCAAGTTGAATTCCTGACAAACCAAAATCGCTAACATATTCCCCAAGATTGCTGTGGAGGGAGAAGTCATTAATTCACAGTGCCTGTTAAAGGAAATGTTCAAATTTTCCAAGCCAATAAATGTTATTAGATAAGTTTTAAAACATCTGAAACAGGTATGAATGCAAGTTAAATTTCCAATAACCACTAACCATTCCAATTCTTATTGTAGAGGAATGTAAAAGTGTATTGTAAAAGAGCCCAAGGAAAAATCAGTCCTTCTTCAAATAATGTAGTGTAAATACTGATATTTTTAAAAGCTTGAACACAGATTCTGAGTATTGTGAAGGGAAGTTAAATGAAACAAAAATCTACACAAACTGCTTCTGCTGTGAAATCCTGAAAGATCTCTGGGATACTGTCTCCTTTATGATCTCATTCTCTTCAATTGCTTCTATGTTACATAAAATTAAATCCATAAGAATAAATAGCCTTATTCTACTTTAATTTTTCATCCCAAGTTTAATGTATGAACCAACAATCTATATGAACATGTGCAAAGTCTGCCAATCCAATTTAATGAGTATAAATGTAACTGTAATTTGGATACAGAATATATAATCAGAGGAAAGCATAATTCTGTAGATTATGTATCTGAATATCATATCATTTCATATTTGTAACCAAGGAACTCTCTAGCCTAAAACTTTTCTGCCTGAAAATATTATTTTAGTTTCTTGACAATAGTCCAGAATTCTGTTTTTCTATTAGCAAAGAAACCCTTAGAGATAATCCCTG
Organism: Polioptila caerulea; assembly: GCA_013397295.1. Taxonomy (NCBI): domain Eukaryota; kingdom Metazoa; phylum Chordata; class Aves; order Passeriformes; family Certhiidae; genus Polioptila; species Polioptila caerulea. The sequence goes on along the minus strand of VYXF01006838.1, from coordinate 124,968 downwards.
TCAACCCCAGTCGTTCCTTATGTGTTAAAAGAAAAAAAAAAACCAAAAACCTTCCCTTAAACCTTCAAATCCAGCCACAAACCAACATCACAAATCCTACATAATGATCCAAGGAACATCCTGAAACCTCTGCTGATCTGTGGGCAGGGATAAATAAAGACCATAAATTTAGATAGATTTCAGCTGACCATGAAAACACAAGTTTAGATAATGAGTTTACCATTTATTAATCTTCTGCCAGAGAATTTTATTCAGGAATGTATTCTTCAGCTTTAAAAAAAAATGCATTCTTGCCATTATTTTTGGGGTTGGAAGGAAAAGAATACAAATAATTCAAAATAAAACTATTATGTCATGTTTGCACAAATCAGCATGTGTGCTAGGAACAAGGATTAAACAGATGCACCTTGCTGGAATGTCAAAACAGGCATCTAATAATTAAAACCAATATTGTTAATAAACTCACTGCAGACTTTATTTATTTCAGTACCCAAATTTACTTAAACAATAATGCTAATTATTGAGGTAGAATGGGATACTTCATTGCTGAACTAGACTTGGATTTAAGATACTTATTCGCAATAGTAGAAGGGGAAGGATACTTTCCTGTAGCAGACGGTTTAACAATGGCAATATTTTTCACAACATAATCTTGTTCTTATTGTTTTTGATTTTTTCTCTTATTTAGTAGTGCTTACTACTACAAAGCTCTTCCCATACCCTGCTCTCCTGAAGTGTTGTATGTGTCCCGGGTACTTGTGAAGGAGCTGTCACTTCTGTAGCATTTCTGGTCTGCTGCAGCAGCCATGAGATTTGATGGCAGACTGAATTTCTGCTTGAACATGGTCTTTATATCCTTCCCTGATCAACTCAGAAGCAATACAGAAAACTGCCAGTTCAGAATGAAAGTCTTGGGAAGGAAGCTATTCAAAGTCAACAAGCATGTCACACTGTTTTTTCAGGAAATCCAGGTGGGAAAAAACCTATCACCCTCTCCTCTCTTTGTTGTTGTGATTGTTGTTTTGCTTTGCTTTGCTTCCAGAATTAAGAGGAGGTAACCGTACTATGTACATGGCACAAAGACCATAAACTACTGAGCAGATTATCACCTCAGTATTGTGAGAATCACATGAATTTTTAGTCAGCTTTAACCTCTCCATGTGTACCTGTGTAAACTTAAAATTCATGAAGATCTCTTTAGATTCTAAACAGAAGGCCTATTTTTACATTGGTTGGAGTTACCCACAGACCCTGGGTAAGTTCTCAATGTTAATCACAAAGTTTCATGACTATGAGAGGCTAAATCTTCATTTTTGGTTTAAAGAAGACTTTTTTATTTACTTAGATTTTCAGTTCTTGACATTTTTACATTCTTTTGTTCTTTATCTGAAAATGTAATGCCTCACATTTTGTACTACATGGCATGATCTATGTTATGGAATAAAACAAGTTATTTTGAGGTCTCTGCCTGTCTGCTCCTTTTTGGGAAGACAGGATTCATTTAGGGTCAGTTTCCAGTACATTAGTCAATAATCGCTCCCATTATTACAGCAGCCAGCTTGATATTGGAGTTTGATTAATAACAATATGCCCCCCAGTTACATTATTCCATTAAGTGGTACTAATTACACTGCAACTGCTGTTCAAAATTGAGCAAACTGTATCTACAATGTCACTTAATGAAACTAGATTTGACTAAAATATAACTTCAATGCTGTCTGTATGAATAGAAGGGCCTTGAGTCAGTGCCAGTGTGAAGTAACTTCTGTGTCTCTTTTCATTGTCTTTGAGAAGCCTGTCTTACCATACTCTAGGAAAATCAATGAAATAACAAAAAGGGATTCTTAGGATGGGGAAGGAAAAGAAGTAGCTGTTAGAATTTGTTTTGTCAAACCTCTGAATTTCAGAAGGCAATTTGGAGTGCTAAGAGCTTATTTTGAATCAAATGATTTAAATAGAATCCAGAATAGTTATTACTTGATTATAGGACTGTGTAACCTTACAGGAAATATTTGCTTTTAAGGATTTTCACAGAACCTTAGATTTTAGAAAATAATAAATCTGAAACAATTCTATGTAAGCAACCTGCTAGAGCATATAATAATTTTTGTTGAGCTTTTAGACTTGGAGGGAGAACTTTTATCTGCTGAAATACAGAAAAAACAGTTGAAAATATTTTTCAATTAACTTGTACCTAGTCCTGAGTAATGATGTGTTCACAAATCTTCTCTTATTAGTTGTACTTAAAAAATTTCAAGGCTTAGATCTTTGGTTAGTGATTGCAGTTTTTAAAAAAGGTTAGATTTTTCTTTGTTTATGTTCCTACATTGAGTTACTGGGCTTATTGAAAATATTTGGGTATTTTGGGGGTTATTTGTCTGTTCATGCTTCACCTTTTGTTGTGATACATCACACCTGTTATAGTCTGTTGTACCTTGGAACAGATACAATATGACGCTGATTCTTACCATGAATAATTTACTACAAAAACTGGCTTGTAAGAAGCAAAATAGCTGTTTTGGCACTGTTTATTTCACTGATATTCATTGGGTAAAATTACTCAGCCTTTGAGGGTAGTTACCTGTCTGGAGGAATGCAAATGGAATTAAGACTGTTCCATTGCCATGGGTAGCAAAATGTATGAGTGAATATCCATGTTAAACAGATGTGGTATTAAATATATTTTTTTTGTTTTAATATGAATAATGAATGTTCCTCTTTTCAAAGATGCTATCATGTAGCATATTTTCCTCATTTTTATTTAAATGTCTAAGAATTGTTTTTGATTGTAATCTTTGTGCATTTCTTTGGAATATTAGTGTCAATCGTAATACATTAGAGAACCTTACTTGCATTTAAAATTCCTAAATAGTTTAAAAATTAAGACACATAGCATATTATGCACTGTGTATTAATACTTTATGTAAAACACTGCTAAGATGAATCAGTGAATCTAGGATGACTAATTCTTTGCTAATTATGCTCTGTTCTTCCTGGCTGAACAGAATAGAATTACTTTGGGTGTATATGCGTGCCAAATTAGAGACATCAGATCAAATTCTCCTTCTGTTAAATATAAATACTTATATACCACATTGAATTCTACAATCAGTTAGGGCATTTTACTTTTGATGTTTCTGTCAAACTCCTGTGTATTGGATATACCTTTGTTTGGAATCGAGAAAAAATTATCTTTACTTTTTAAAAAGATGCAAATTAAGGATGATATCCTACAAACATTAAGTAACTAAAAGAGCAGATTTAATGCTATCACATTCATTCAGGAATGAACTTTTCTAACGTCTGTATGGGAGACGAATTTCAGCCCAACTTTTGTACAAATAGAGCTTGACCTTGCAAGATGGTGTATCAATCAGACCTGGCTTTTTCATGAGTGATGATGTGGCTCAGCTTCTTACACTTGATACTAAACTGAATGTCCAGTCTTTCAGTACTGTCTCTGCCCCTGTGTAACCATAGCAGCAAAACAACGTGAATAATTTGTGAAATAGGATAGTCTAACTTGTCCAAAACCTGTAAAAGCTGTACAATTCCTACATTAGTGTGACTTCAAATGCTCTCTATTCTGCCAAAGAATTTATATAGCCTAACTACTCAAGTACCATTTTGGTGTTTTGGTCTTTTTTGGGTTTTTTTGGTGCCTATCTTTTTCTCTCATTACAGTGGTACTGAATTCTTCATGTTTTGCTTTCCAGGGCATGCTGTTTCTTTGATTTGTTAAATATCACTAACCTTGTGAATTTTGAACTTCTATAAAGAGCTCAGGGCACTTCTGTTGCCTTTACATATATACTTTCCCAAAATATGTTGCAATTTTAAAGTTCCTTAAGTATATGCCGAAATGTCATTTATGGACATGTGTAGGTACAAACTTGAGAAAACCTTTATTAGCAGGATGCCATTAAGATGAGCTTTTGGCAGTGTTTTGCTCTGTTTCAGCAAACTCACTAATTGCAGAACTCATGTGTAAATAAGGTTTTGTTGTAACTATTTTGGAAGATGAGGAAATGATTGCCAAGGGATGACACTGCTTTGCTGGTATTTCTGGGTGTTGGAGGGAAATGTCAGAGCTTGGAGTTTTGAATGACTACCTTCATCTTATGACAATTTCTTAAGAAGTGTCTTTAATCCTTCTTTTGCCATATTATATTTTTCTTTTTTATTCAGAAGGGGTAGGAAAAAGGAGTGTCTTCACAGTTCTTTTATGATACCCCCGATTTTCTGCAACAACTAGATGCTCAAGACTTAAAAGTTTTTCAACATCTTCATTTTCTATCCACAATGCAGATTTTGTTCTTATTGCCTTCAGTATGGCAGTTTCAGAATAATTTTAAAGCAGTATACTTGTTACAAATGCATGAATACATGCATTTCTCCTACCTTCTCTGTGCCTTTATTTTCTTGGTAAAATCACAGTGTTACAGGACAGCCCTTCATTCTCTGGCCTATTGTACTGAAGAATGAATGAGTGAGAGTCTTGATTAGCTTACAGATAAATCTGGTTAACTGTTATATTAATTAAAACATGTGGGTTTGAGGCTATTCTGAACTATTTATATGTGATTTAACTCATATCAGCAGCTAATTTGTATTTAATGCAAACTAATGGGTTTTATGTAAATGGAGCATGTGGCAGTCTATTTAAAAAACAAATTATCTGTAGTTCCATTTCAGTTATTTTAATTAAATTTAGACCGTGTGTGCAGCGGGGAGGGATAAAGGATGTGTTATATATGAAGTGTTGATGATTAAAACCAATTTAAATATATAGAATAAGAAACAAGTGATTCTCTTAGCAGAAACACCTATTCATTTTCTGACATTTGCATTTGCTAAAAGAGTAGATACAAGATCAGGCAAGGGCATATGCCTAGTGGTTTTTGAAATGAAGAGTACAAATAATTCTTTGAGTTATTAATAACAATACTGGGAAGATTAGCTTCACATTTATAAAATACTTTGAGAATTATTGGTGAATTACATTCTGATCAAAGTAAATATTGGATGAAAGAAATTGGCAATTATTTACTGATTTTGTTCCTAAACTTCTACGTAAATCCAAGGTACTATCTTAGATTCAGTGGAGCCAGCTATGCAATGTGATGGCTGCATTGGTGGTTTTAACACCATAAAATAGAAGATTTCAAGATTTTTAGCACAAACACAAATATGATTTAGTGGTTTTGAAATCTGAGGCATCATATCACTATCTCACGCCTTACTTGCTTGAATTTCCTGAACCTGGCTGAATAAACAGATTCCTTGTTTTTTTTACTGTTCCGAGTAAATTTTGCTCACAGTATCAGCTCAACTTCTTTGTGATTTTGTGTCACTCAACACCAACCACTCTGACAGATCTTGAGAAAAAAATTCTGTAATAGATGAAAATATTTTGCTATGTTCCAAACACTTCTCATCTTCATTGTTGCCAGGCTTTGGCAGGACATTATTGTTATTATAACTCTCCACAGGGAACAGTTATTATTGTTTCTATCAACTGTTGCCTGTGGAGAAAAGATGTAAAGGTTAGAATATCTTTTCAGAAGCTTAAACTGGGCCTTCATCAACAATTCTGGTATATCCCCAACATCTTGTATACAACATGTCAGTCAGCTGCTAAAATGAATTAATGTTTTAGCATCATCAGTGATGGAAAGGTCAACTAAAAACAACTGTTTGCTGATGTTAATACTACTTCCACTCTTTGTCTGACAGTTTCTCTAATTTCTAAAGCTGCAATGGGAGCTTTTGCTTTTTCCCTTGGTCCCACTGCAAATACCGTGACTCTTGTTAATTCCTCAACAATAGAGGGTTTGCTCAGTTGAAATGAAAAACTCATACTTGGAAGTATAAATATTCTGATTTTGCTACAAATTAGAAAATCAAGTAAAACCTCCTAAGGTCTATTTTATTTCCAAAAGAATTTGTTCTTGAAATAGATTATTCTAATAAAAAGAATAATCGAAAGAAAAAAAAATAGATCAGCACATTTTTTGCCTATGTTTACATCTGAAGATATTTACCTAGAGTTGTACACACAGACCTGATCAACATGCGGTGTTGGTCATGTTCAACCGAAAGCAAGTCTCTTTCTTAGTTCTGTTCCCTTAATGAAAAAAACATAAACATATGATTTGAAAATTATGAAGGATTACACTCTTTTTTAAAATTCATTAATTGTCTTTATGATGTACTGAATAAAGACCAAAATATTTTAAACAATGTCTATAGATGTTGTGACATAAAAATAACTTGCAGATAAAAAGAGTTATTTGCAAAAGGCAATGTTCATTTTTTGTGTCTCATGTCAGCAGGAGCTTTGCTTTGCCCATAAAGGCTGAGCTCATTTAAACATGATTTTTTGCCCAGAGTATTTGCCCAGCTGAGCTGGCTGAGAAACACGACAAAACTATTTGGTTGCTGTCAATATATAGAACAAAGTGTTCTATAAAAAAAAGTGGGAAAAAAAAAAAGAAATAAGCAAAAAGTATTAAAGAAAACATAATATATTGACCAATGAAAGTTCCTTAAAGGACTGACCTTTGAGATTTCCTTTTCTAGCCTCTCTGTGCCTTCCACTATAAAATACAGTTTTTCAGACTGCTCTTCATTCAGGACTCTCAGGTTTTATCTTCATATTAAAAAAGTCATAAAGCAATGTATGTGACGAAATCTCCAAATGCAGGAAATAATATTAGAAACTGAGAAAAATTCTCTTATCTAATAATATATCTATGACTCATGGGGCTTCTGCTGGTCAGAGATATTTGCCTTGATTGATTCTTTTCTTATCTCACTGACCATTTCTCACTAACTCTTGCTAGTCTTGTGAGTCTTTTTATTTTTTTTGATGGGCTGGAAGATTGAATTGGCTGTATTGCAAAAACCCTGATCTGTTGGTCACAAATTGATGCCATATTCAAATGTTTATTTTGGATGATGAGATTTGCTGAAATCGTGCATTATTTCATGGATTTGCCAGTCATACTCAGTTGGACTCTGCAGTTATATATTTTAGGATTATTTTGTGCTGTCTCTGCTGTCTTGGTTCCAGACTGATATTTAGTCATGGATGAGAAATAATTTACTTTTTCTGGATTATGTGTGTATGATATTATCAGTTTATGAGCATGTAGGACAAATCCTTACCTACTGTTATGTCAATGAGATCACTGGTTTTACAGCTGGTATCCTCCTGTATACCACTGTAGAAATAGCCCTGTATACCTGCAATACCCCTTAACCTTTAGGTATTTTTATCTGTACTAAAATACTGCCCTCAGAAAGACATCTAAAACTAGATTTTTACTTGTGTATGTTGGTCCTAGTGAAACCATATGGTCAACCTGTCTATATTTTTTATTCTTATATTTAAAGCATCTAATATGTACTGCAAATGTATAAAACATATGCTTATATTTTTTCCATTTTTTATTATTTTATGTGCTTCAAGATGTTCACACATGCTTTTATAGCTCTAGTAGCCCACATAATGAATAAGAGATGGCAGTCTTACACAAATATTTGGAGGCTTCATACCTAATATATTTCAAATGTCCTCATTTGTGATATAAGGGAAAACTGCTTTTATCCAGAGAGATATTTAAGAAACCCTGGAGCTCTCTTTTCTTTATCTTATATTAGACAATATGAAAGAATTTGTTATAGGTAGCTGTCCTTCTGTCACACTGGAATCATGTCAAGTAGAGCCCTTAAAATGACCAGAATTGTAACCCAGATGATGATGTATATTTAAAAAGAATATTTTTGGTAACAAATGTATGTCAGAATCATGAATCACAGAGGCTCATTTATGTTAGAAAAATCCATAAGATCATCGAGTACAAATATTCACCCAGCACTGCCAAGTCCACCACTAAACACCACTAAACATCACATTACAGGCCTATAAATTCTTCCTGGGGTGGTGCCTCAACCAATTCCCTGTTCCAGCACTTGATGAGCCTTTTGATGGATAAATTTTTCCTAATATCTAATCTAAACCTCCTGGGGAACAACTTGACACTATGTCCTCTTGCCCTGTCATTTGCTTCCAGGGAGAAGAGATCAATCCCCACCTGGCTACAACTTCCTGTCGAGTCGTTTTGGACATAAACAAAGTCCATCCTGAGTGGGCTCTGGGCTGAACACCCTGAGCTCTCTCAGCTGCTCTCATCAGACTTGTGCTCCAGACCCTTCCCCAGCTCTGCTGCCCTTCCATGCATACATTGCTGCCCCTCAGTGTCCTTCCTGTAGTGAGAGGCCCAGAGCTGGACACAGGGTTTGAGGCGCAGCCTCACCAGTTCTGAGGATGGGGGAAGGTCACTTCCCTGGTCCTGTTGGTCACACTGTTCCTTGTATGGGCCAGGGGCCGCTACTCCTTCGCCACCATGGAATAGTTGGCTCACGTTCAGCTGCTGTTGAGCAGTGGCAGCTTTCCAGCCCCAGGTCTGTACTGCTCTTTGGAGTTGTTGTGATTCANGTGCTCCAGACCCTTCCCCAGCTCTGCTGCCCTTCCATGCATACATTGCTGCCCCTCAGTGTCCTTCCTGTAGTGAGAGGCCCAGAGCTGGACACAGGGTTTGAGGCGCAGCCTCACCAGTTCTGAGGATGGGGGAAGGTCACTTCCCTGGTCCTGTTGATCACACTGTTCCTTGTATGGGCCAGGGGCCGCTACTCCTTCGCCACCATGGAATAGTGGGCTCACGTTCAGCTGCTGTTGAGCAGTGGCAGCTTTCCAGCCCCAGGTCTGTACTGCTCTTTGGAGTTGTTGTGATTCAAGGGCAGGACCCGACATTTTGTCTTGTGCAATCTCGTTCAACTGGCCTTGGAACATTGATCCATCCTGTCGAGATCTCTCTGCAGAGCCTTCACACCCTCAGACAGATCAACACTTCCACCCAACTTGGCATCGTGTGCAAACTGTTTGAGGGTGCACTGGATGCCCTCATCCAGACAGGACAAGAAGAACTAACCACAGCATTGACCCTAGGCGCCCCACTGGTAACTGGAATGCCAGCTGGATGTGTATGCAGTCACCACCACTCCCAGGCCCTGGCCATCCAGCCAGATTTATACTGAGCAAAGAGTGCACATGTCAAGCCGTGAGCACACATTCATGACGTAAATAAATAAAGAATCACCTAAGGAGGGATGTAAAGAAATGTTACTTTTCATTTTGAGTGACCAAAAACTAAAAATAAAAAAATACTAGGAAACGTTTATGTAAATAAGGAAAACAAATAGATTAATTCTGATATTTTTATTAGAGAAAAGACTAAGAATATTTCTGCAACGTAATATTTTTGAAGATTGTAGTGACATTTTCTTTCTTCCAGTCCTCAGGAATATTTCCTGACTGCCATGCCTTCTCAAAGATGATTAAGAGTGGAGTAGCAATAATGTACATCCGTTCCCTCAGCATTCATGGGTGCATCCCTTCAGGGCCCACAGACTTGTGGATGTTAAGCTTGACTAAATGGTTTCTAACCTGATATTTCTCAATCAAGGGGAAGTATTGCTTTCTTCAGACCTTCTTCCTGTTCTCCTGGGTCAGGCATTCCTGAGGCCAGCCTTTGTAGTGAAGACTCAAGCAAAGACGGCATTCAGTATCTTAGTCCTCTCTGCAACCTCTGTTGCAAGGGTGCCTGTTCCATTCAGTGGTGGGGCCACATTTTCCCCAGTATATTCCTTTTGAATATATTCATTTGAAGGGGACTTTTTTTTTATTCTTGATGTCTTTAGCCAGATTGAATTCCAAATGAGCTAGTCACAAATGTGACTGCTTTTCACTGAAATGGTGAAATTATTCACACTTAAGTCTTTTCCATTTTAAGGAGGGTCACTTAAGAAATAGGGTAAGGGAATGGTTAGCCATGGCAGCGCTGACCAGGGTCTGGTAAGTTTAAGATACAAACACATTATTTATTTTCATTATTATCACTGTCATGGTTACCAGTAGAGACCACACTCATTCAGGAAAAGATAAGGTTGCTGGCAGTATTGTTACCACTTGCAGGAATACTTCACAATCCTGTTAGAAATGTCAGCATTTTTTAAGAGAAAGAAAAAAAAAAGCATTAAACTGTACATCTAGTCTGAAGTTTTCTCATTTTGGTATCCTGAGAATGAGGTTCAGCTTCGCAGGGGAGTCACGAAAAGATGAATGTTTTATTTTGTGATATTGGAATACATGAGTGCTAGTTATGAGTCTGGTCAGTATAAAGGACCAGGTACAGAGGAAATGGATCCATAAAGTGATAGTTATTTCCAACCTGAGGGCATTGCCAAAATAATTTCAAGGCTCGCATTCCTGTAGTGTCACTACAGACTTAGACTTTCAGCCCAAAATGTAAGCAGAGATCAGCAGAGGAGGTGAAAAAATTTGTGTCTGCAGATTATGTTTGCTTTTTATTTTTAAAAATAAACAAAATGGACTGAAATTTTGAAAATACTTACCACTTGAGATTTACTGAAAAGCAGTACAAGTACATTTTGCACCTTCTCTTTAATAAGTTTAACTGTCACAGTGATTGAATTCCTTCTTCGACACAATTTCCTTTCACATACTTTTGATTTTATTATGTAATTATTGATTTCCACTAAATCAATATGCAATACAAACTATTAATAATTCAACAAACTTTCATTGTGCTTAAGAGTAAGGGTACAATAGTCACTTGGCTCTGAAATGAGTGGGAAAAAATCCAGAGATTTATTTCTATAAATTTTGTCTACACCTTTTATAATGAATATATATTTCTTCCAGTATACAGATAGTTTATATTGAGAACTGGCTTGAAAGCACAGTATAATAGTAACAACACTTTGTTAAAAAAAAAATTCTCTCTTTGTCTAATGTATGTACATACTCTATTTCTTTTATGATTGTTCTGTAGTAATGCGAGATGCATGGCATCTTTTGTTTCTAGTTAAGATATATTATATCACAGAGGAGCTCACTTTGTACCAAAATTTATGAGCCATACTCTAATCACTGTTTTCAATGTGATTCAATATGGAATTTTGTTAATATCTGCTATACAAATTTGTCAGTCATAAAGAGGGGAAAAAAGAGTAATGAGTTCTGTTGCTGCATTCTTTTGGTTTGCTTGCTTATTCCCTAGTGAAAACATCCAAAGTATCTGTGTTCTCTCACTCATATTCCAAAGAAATTTGTGTTTCCATACTTCCCATATTTTTTGAAGATATACATTAAAGCTCCCTCTGTTCTGCTGCAGTGTATTTCTCAAGGACTTTCAGCACTAAAAATAGTTATCATTTGCAGAAAGAGGGACAGGGATGTCATTGCTTTCCTTGATGTATAATGAGCATTTTTACACAAAGTAAAACTATTGTCTTGTCTCACAAATTGAATTGTACATCTGTGAATACCTTTGCACTGCCTTTGAAGCAATGCTTGCCTGGAGGCCTTGCCTGTTGGTATCAAACAAGATACAAGAGACTGGATCTAACTTTTCTTTCACAGATAAAGGCATTGACAATAGTGTATTCCAGTCTGGTATAAAAGAAATATCTCTTATCTTTATTTCAATCTGATTACCTTTCTTCATTTAATCATTAGCTTCTATTCACAAAGAATCAAATATGCTCATTAGGTGTTGTGAGACAGAGTAGAATCAATTTATTTATTTATCAATTTAATACATTAAATTAAAGGGTAGAACCTCTAAGTATTTAGACTAAAGATAAACTAGAAACCTATTAAATGCAAAATCTTATTGATAAAGAATGGCAATTCCTTCTAGCAGGCATACTCTTTTACCAGATTTTAATTTAGTGTGATGCCATTGCTTCATGGAGCAGTGTTTAGCTTAGCTAGAATATTGTTTTCTCTCAGAGCTGACAAAGAATAACAAAGAATATATATGAGTAATATATTGACTCCAATAGAAACTTTATTTCTTAATCAAGCCTTGGTCAAATCTGCTCTGTTATATGTATAAGGCTTAAGACACAATTGTAAGCATGCTAGTAGTCAGTTATAATAGGATTTGAACTAGAATGTGTTTTGGGAGGTGGATAAATAAGGGTTTGAAATGGATGGAAAATATGAACTTAAGAGCCAAATTGTAACATAAGGATGTATTTTACATTTGGGGTCACATTTACTTATGAAACTGAAACATTCTAGTGGTTGGAAAGGTGTGTAAAAGCACCAAGTACTTGGAAATGATAAAAAATGTCATTTAAAAATGTGTGTTACTGTCCTTGAAACATTTAGGCCTGTTATATTTGGCATATCTAACTGATTCTGAGCTGAATACTGCTTGATGATACACTGATACAATCACTTTATGCAGCCAGTGTGTAAGGAATATCTTTTTTTCACTTGATTCTCTCATGTTGTACCTTCAGTGATGCTTGTGTACTAGTTTCCCCCCAAAACTGGGCAGAAGCCGACATAAATCTAAAAGCCCCGGGGGACATATATCTCTGTGTTCTAACTCTTATCAGTTAGCCTTCATTTTCAGGGCAGTGCTGTGATGGTGGTCGTTTCAAAGCAACTGCAGCTTGCGGAGTCACATTTGACATTTTCCTGACAATCAGTCTCAGTTTTTCAAGCCAACAACTAACCACTAAGCAGCTTTTGCAAAGGTTTTGGCAAAACCACCAGTATATAAATGCCTACAGCTGCAATGTGAGGACAATAAGAAGAATGAGAAGGATGCTGACCAACTGCTTAAATCAGTTTCTTGGACTGGTTTTTCTTGGTGCAGCAATGTTTATGTTGCACAAAACAAGCACTGAATGGGGCAAAAGGCTGTGTTATGAAGCAGAAATATGTACATTTTTAAATGGTTAATGGAACATTTTATGAGGATTTTTCATTGATTCATTCACATAGTTCTGGTGCACAAGAACATATTAGCCTGAAAGCCCTAATCTGTTTTCTTGCGAAATCTACCACTTTCCATTGCAGTGGATAGATCATATATATAGAGATCAACTGTTGTGGGCAGATAAAGATGGAACTATTATTATTTTTAATTTCACAGCCAAATTATATGGACATATAATTTTCTTTCTGCTATATGTAATATTTTTACATACTGCCTGGAAATATAAAAAAGTATTCCATGATCTGATGCAAAACCTAGTTGAGTGATTTCTCTGTATGCAATAAAATTAAATTATCCTTTCCACAACTTTTTCCTTTTGTTGAAAATGCCAGTTCTAAGGACTGTCCTATCACATGGCTATGTTATTGCTGGATTAATCATGAAAATTGTAAACTATGAGTGCTGTTCATCACAGTTGATTGGAATAATTCTTTTCATTAAAATGCAAATAAGATAACCCAAAAAGACTTAGTAATTGAAGTAAGAGTAACCCTGAATATGAGTGGCGGTAATAAGACAGTTTTTAAGGCAGTGAAAACAGCAATTTGGAAAGCAACATTCCAAATCATCAGCTCAAATACCTTATTTTAATTATTTTAATATCAAATGTTAATCATACTGAGAGCAATAGAACCATTGAGAAAACAATATTAGCCCATTAGAAAAGGTATTTTGAAAGCTTTTTTTTCAAAGTCTTTTTCTTGTGGGAAAGAGATGTTTTAATATTTTTCACAGAAGGTACAGCTGGGAGGCTCTGGAAGGTAGATCTTGCCATGACAAAACAATTAACTGTCCAATTGTAAGTATTTGTTAGTTGGTGTGTGGTGTGTGCTACACTGATGAGAATTCCACCTTCTGGAATATTTTTTCCTTTTAGAAGTCTTTATTAAAACATCTATCCTCGGTAGATAAGATCTTCAAGGTCATTGAAGTCTGTAGTGGGAGGTGTTTGACGATGTTGTCCTTCCTGAGTGGGGAAAAAGCATGTCTTAAAGGAGATTTTCTGGGTAATTTTATGAAATCTGCTAACTGCTCTTCAGATTCTTCTATGATCTTCAACCTCACAGATATATGAACTCCATGGCTATATTGGAAACTTTCTTACCTTTAAGACTTATGTTCCTCTCTCTCTGTCTTCCCTAAGGAATTTCATTAATTGCTGAGTTTGGCCTAGACTGCTCATGTGTCTAAATAAGGGTGTGCAATGCTGTGTGTGACTTACACATATAGCTCCTGGAATGTCTGAAACAGACTCAAGACATTCACCTAGTCTGCATTTTGTACCTATGAAACAGAGCTGGTTTTGATACCTGATCTAGTGTCTCTCCAGCTGGCTCCAGCTAAGGGTAGATATAGCTAAGGATGTTGTGTATTGAAAGGCATAGACACCTTCATCTCACATTTAATAATTCATCATTCAGAAGCTTTTTTTCCCCGTGTCCTTCCTGCCTTTCTCCTCCCCTTCTTTCCTTTCCCTTCCAAGTTGCCTGACACCAACACAAGCAGATAGCATGCATATTTAGAAAGGTTAAAGGGAATCCTGCAAGATGCTCATTGATATTACTCAGTTGAATGGTCCCAGCTGGCATTCTAAATGCCTCACAAGGCATCAACACGGATCTTGGAATGAGCAGCAACCATTTCTTCCTTCCAGTGTCTGAGACATAAAAATGAGATATACTCAAAAACTGTGTCAGAATAGATGGAATTTTCTGGGCACTCTTTGGGCCATCTGGGATAAAAAATATATTGCATCTCTTTTGTCTTGATGATTGACAAGGCTTTCTGGATTTCTGCATATTTTTTAAGCTGATTTAATTTAAAATATTTCCTACAAATTAGTGGAGTTGAAATTACACTGTCTGACCTTTTAAGATATCTGGAATATATGGAGTGTTACATGTTTTGAAATGTGCTTTATAAAAAGTTAAGAGAACTAAACTATCAGCTAAGACTGAAAAAGTCCCCCAGGTATGTATGAAAACACTGTGATGGCTATACAAACTGATATAGTATTTCTGTTCTTTATACTCAGTTATTAAATATATAGGATCTGATTTTTCTTTGCCAATTCTAATTACTTTACAGCAGGGAGTTCCTCTGCTGTGCTTGCTAAGGAATGAAGGCTGTTGGTATGCCAGGATAGGAGATTTAATGTGAAAAGGGAAATGGGAGAGTTACCACTGGGCCCAAACTTCTAAGGGTACATAACAATTGTGACTGCTAACAGATTCCCACACACCCACCGCTGAAAACAACTCCACTATGAAGTGCTCCCTACAAGCTTGTCTCACAACAATTCCTATTCAGCTGTTGCCAAATAAGTAGGAATGGTCCAGTTCAGGATGCCTCCCATTACAAAGAGCAGGAAAAAGAGAGATCTAGACTGTTGACTGGCATCTTCTGCCTCTTTGTGCAGTATGGCAGGAGTCACACGTGATGAGAAAAAGTGTTGTGACAACTCTCTTCTTCCCATCAATTCCTCTCTAAAAGAACAAGCAGGAAAAGTATGAAGCAGAAGTATGAAAATAAGTATCAAAAAGAAGAAAGCAGAGCTGAACTGTTTAGGCAAGGTTGGGTTTTTTACTTTTTTTTTTTTTTGTTCACTTTCCCCCCTTTCTTATAATCATCAGCTGAAAGGAAAGAGTGCATAATCACAGTATATAGTCACATCAGATGAAACACACTGGATTAGTATTCAGAAATACCCATTTTAACAGAATTTTATCCAGGCCAACTCATCACTGTGTAACAGGACTACAGTGTGGCTTGACACTGGAAACAGCACAGAGGCAAGTAGAAGAGTCTGTCCTGGTAGGGTGCTAAGCAGTAGGGGATACTAAGGACTGTCAACAAACATGCACAACACAGGTACTTGCTTTTCTTGTAAACAGAAGCTAAAGAACTTTAAAACAAGAACCTCATTATTCTGCTTATTTGCTTTACCTTGAGCAATTTGGCATGAACACAGTGAAAATCTGAGATTCTACTCAGAGAGATGTAGGAAAAACATTCTTGCAGATTGTCAGAACTTGATTGAACATGACTGAACAATCTGCTCTGACTGTACCTTTTGAACTAGAACCAAACTAGGTAACTGTTGGAAATAGCTTTTAACTTATGCGGTTCTGCGATTCTACTAAGAAATGTATCACATGAATGCTGTCCTGTATGAAGACATAGCATTTGAGTTGGGCAAATCCTAAAGGGCAAGGAAACTCTACAGTGAACTAGAAATGTGATTTTTCCCCCCCTAGGGCTTGACAGGACTATGTACAGGTATTAAAGGAAGTTAAGTAATAGATTGAATTTGGCATGTCAGTACATAGTCCCCACAAGATTTTGTTACGCCTAAAAATGAATTATGAATATAAAGAAAGTTTGGTCTCTGAACATGGGATTTGTAGAATTATGAAGCTAAAAGAGAGAGGGAGTTGCTAACCATAGAGAAGGGTTTTGGGAGTTGAGCTGGGCCCAATGGACACTGCAGTTGAGACAAGCAGGAGGTTCAGTGCCTGGTCTGAGAACCACACGCATGTTTGAGTTTAGGATTACCTTGTGTTCAGTCTGAGAGCAGCCAGACCTGGTTATTTTGACAGACTGATATTCCCAGAATCTGAACAATCAAGAACTGTTTAATGTGGGATGTAACTGAAGGAGCAGCTAATTCCATGCACAGATGTATCCTTAACTGAACATCTGTAGTTGCATATGAGCAGTGTTTGAGATCCACTTTCCTTACTAAGTTTATAAACGATAGAGATTGTTCACTTCAGTAGTTGATATGTTAAAGATTAAAGGTTTTTCATGGTTGTATTTTAAGACTATTATTACTAATTAGATAGCAAGTTTAAGTCAATTAATTACAATAAAATTATATATGTAATGTTACAAAGATACAACTTGGAGAACAGTGAAAGATACTATGTTAACTTGACAGTGATTAAGGGGGAAGGGGGATGGGAGAGGATAGATTTCCTCACTTTATAACTCTCTTAACTGTCAAATTCAAAGAATTATTTTTCCTCCTCTGTGATGTGGTATCCTTCCCTGTCTTGCTTATCACTTTCTCCACCCCCATCTTCTGCTCCCAACACAAAATATATTTGCTGTGCTACCACACAACGTATTGAAATGTGGGTGGTTTCTTGTTTTTTATTTTTTTTTCCCTCTATCTGCCTCCCACTCCCCCAGTCTGTAATCTTTCTGCCTTATCCCATGCATCTTTTTTTTTTNTAAATAAAGCATTCTTCAACTTCATGAAAATACTATGATATTCAAGAAAGAATATGGAAACTTGATTCTAAGAGATTGCTTAGGCTGCTGCATGTAAGGGAATGAAATATTAAGGCTGACAATGTTAACACAAAGACAGCAATAGCACATTATTTTAGGCATTAAATTACATTTCAATTTACTTGTGCCACTTCATGACTGAATGCATTTTGAATTTGCAGGACTAAAATAAAAAGACAGACAGAAACAGGCAGAAGGCTCCATTCCCATCCTTTCAGTTTTGTTGCGGACACTCATCATCATGTGGAGCCTCACAAGTCATGTAGCCTTCACAAAATTGAATTACCTCTCAGATTACCATTTTGCCTATTTTAATGCTTTCCTCTCCCTTCAGAAGCTGTCGTCTAAAGCTATACCACTTGCCTAATCAGGTTTCCTATTGCCACACCTGTCTTCAAAGTAAAATGCATTAGAGGCACATCCCTTCATCTCTTTGCACAAATTAACGTAATGAGTGCTTCAAGTATATTCTGAATGACAGGCTTTTTGCCATGGCCAAGTGACAGACTGTTCCATGGCCAATCAGAGACTGCTCTGCTGTCCAGTACAATTGGTCAGTATGATGTAATTTGACTTTCTTTAACAAGATGGAATCATCTTCCCATTCCCTCTGAGAATCTTAATCTAGAGCAACAGACCAGATGTCACTTAGTGCAATTTCCCTTTTTCTGATCCAACCAGACTGCAATATAATTTTGTTACTCTTTATGAAAAACAAGGTTGTCCTCTAGAATAATTATAGAGGGAAGAGTATATCTGGGCTCTATTATCTTTAGCAAATTTTGTTTAACGGCAGTGGTAGCCAAACTGAGGTACTTTGAAACACTATGAGTGTTTTCTCTATATTTTATTTCCAGTTAAAACACTTATTTTATTATATTCCTTCTCTGTAAGACATATTCCTTATGAGTACAATATATGGATATCAGTAATAGCTCAGAGTTTTAAGTTCTTTTCCTCTCCTGTCTTTATAGATTATATGTTTCACTGTTCAGGATATGTCATTGAAAATAAAGACATACAGGGTGTTTTAGATGGTAGAAAGTAATCTTATAAATAAAAAATTTACAGCAGTTCTCCATGCACACTTTTATTTTTTTATTGCTGGTTGTTTCACTGGCTTCAAAGTATGCTAAGGCGCAAACTAGCTAAGGCACACTACTATACAACTGACAGCTCTGTGCAAACCTTCGCTACTTGGCACACTAAGAAAGTCTTTTTTCACTTGTATGTGTATGGAAAGTGAGATTATGGAGGAATCTGATTTCACAAAACTGTTGAAATACTCAGAGCTGGACTCAGACATTCAGTGAACATGACTATGGCTTTCACCACATACAAAAACTTCCTGAAACTGCAGATAAAATGGACAAAGACCATGAGACATTGACAGCCTGAAATATTAGGAAAAATTATTTATAATTCCATAAACAAAGAACCCAATAGGGTGAAAAAACAAGTCTGCTATTGCAGCTATGTGAATAAAGGGGAAAACAATGTAGATAAGTTAATGCCATTTAAAACATAAGGAAATTAAGAAGACAACAGAAGCAAAAAAGAAGTATATTCAGGCATTAAATTCCACTGAGGTCTAAGGTGATAGGGAAGAAGAAAGCAAGTGTTTAATATTATTTAGTTCTCCCATCACTCCCACATATTCAAACTCTAGGTCACTCATCATCTCAGTAATTTAGGATCTCTCCTGTGCTTGTGCATTCTCATTTGATGCCTTAGGCCCCAAACCAGAAAACATCAAATGTTCTGTGTTTCTTTTACAAGCATTTAACAAGCATTACTTTTCTGTTTGTGTGCACAGTGTATCTCTTTTGAATGCAATTCAAAAGCTGTATCTGTGTATAGTCTTTACTCTTTTTGCTATAACCATAGCAGCAGCAGGAATACAGCATCCAGTGTGTTTTGGACTGAGTGATGCTGCACGAAGGGTCATGACACCTTCCCTGGGAGCAAGCATCAGACCAAAACGTCTCTTACAGCTGAGTCTCATTTGATTCTTTAAAGAAAGATAAAATTTGCTAGTCCTTTAGACTCTTTTCACATTGTGAATAAAATACTAGAATTCTCTGACAAAATCCCTGCATTCTCCACCTTATTTGTTTATGATACTTCAGACATTTGCACGTAGCTCTGATACTAATGGAGCTGAGGTGAAAATACTCATGTTTGCATTCATCTAAGGCCTAAGGTAATAAAAATTTGAAAAATGGGTCTAATTTTTTAGGACTGAAGAAGAAAAAACAGGTTTTCACTACTAACATTAAATGTAAGATTTATCCATCATTTCAGTTTTGACTTCTATAACTACAGAATTTTCATACTGGTATGTGAAACGTGACAGGGTATTGTGATTTACTTATGAAAAGGCATAAGAACTATGCAAGATATGCTGTAGGTCATGGGTCACTTTGATGTCATAAATAATGGACTGAGCTGAATGAAGATGCTTTGGTTTAAAAAAGGAGGACAGAATCATATCTAGTTTAGATATGAGAAGGACTATCCCACAGACCAGGGAAAATATTCAATGGGTCTTTGGTCCTCTGTATCCCCCATATCTGCTGCCTCGCTGAAAGAGGATGATAACAAAGCCAGAGTGGGGTCAATATCAATACAATATTTAGTATTGAAATACTGGTAGCAGCAGCAAAACAGACAGTAGAAATTACAGTCTCTTCTTTTTTGTGAGTAAACTGAGGGCTGTGACTTGAGTCCTAGCTAGGTCTTCATCTATATCTGATGATTTCATTTGGATACTTGAGTAGCTGAAATATAATCCTAAGAACAGAGATTCTAACCCCTCCCCTTCCCTCCCCTTCCCTTATTTTTTGTCCTTTCTCTGCTCTTTTCCTCTCCTTTTTTCCTCAAATTACATTTACCATTATGGTAAAATACAGAGTAGACATCTTAAGTGTTAGCATTATAGTAGAAATGGATTTGAAGTAATTAGCTCATAAAGTGAGATCTGTAGGAAAATGTCAGTATGAGATGTGTGACAAGTAGGATGAAAAGCAAAGAATAGAAATAATAACCAAAACCCCAACCAAACAATATCATTGAATGAAAATATATCATAAAGCCAGCAGTCTGTCCTGAAGTGTATCAGGCTGAAAATGAGACGTGTAAAAATTTTGGGAACCAAGAATATGATATAGCTTTTGTTTCAAAATGTATTAGCATGACCTCTTATTGAAAACAGAAATAATAGGTTAAGAATCTAGCTGTCTTAAAAAATAGAGCTTTGGTCACACATAAAAAAGTAATTCAGCTTAATTTTCCACGTGGAATAGTATTCTGCAGATAAGCAAGGCTTGCTGTTTAATGGTATTTGGAATAATTATTTTACATTTTCAGATGAGAACTGTTGTTTTACTGAGAAATATTTGGTGCTTGTTTTTATACAGCTTCAAAGGGATGGTATAAGATGATAAAAACCAGAAGACACTCAGCTCCATAAATCAACTGATCTTGCAGAAATCAATTGGACTTAAAATTAACCATGAGTTAATCTCCTTGCAGAATCAAGACCTTCAGTTGAAAGCAGCCCTAACAGACTTTCTGAATGTACTTCTTCTTCTCCTTGTAAATCTAACTGTGAAAATTTAAATAAACTTTATAAATTTTATATAGGACTCCTGCTGGCCCAAAACACAAGGTCAAAGTTAGCATGTGCTAATTGTGCAAATCCAGCATTCACAGCCCAGCAGTTACTGGTGGGATATTCCTAGCTATGAACAAGTCTACACTTACACCATAATTTCTCTGCTGGCATAAGAGACCATTGTAACCAGTGACTAGTTACACAGAAGGATCTTACGTAGCTGATAGTAGTCTATTTCAGTGCTTATCTGTTTTCATGCAAATCCATAAATAAAAGAGCTTTTAGGGTGAGAGTCCTTTTAAAAATATAAATCCTTTTCAAATCCATTAAAAACATAATTGTTATGGAGAGACAGAGAAACACTTGATGGTCAGCCTTTTGCTGGTGCTATGATCTACTCATCTATTTCTATAATTTTCATGTTTATAAATATAAGATTATTTATGAATAATAATAGTGAGAGTAATGGCATTTAATTATGTCATTGCAGGTGATGCTCATTTGAAGTGCTGCCTATGAGAGTGCAGGCTATGCTGTACTGCTTGCTTTTAGAGAATCAGACACTACTAATACTGTACACTAATATACTAATAGTGTAGAATGAGCTATTGGCTTACTATCTTTCTTCCATTTAAATGTAATTTATTAACATTAAATAAATTTTACTTACTGCTGTTAAACAAAGCAGTAAGTAAAAATGGCATTGCTCCTGCTGACCTGTAGGAACTTCAATTTCTGCAAAGCACTTCTGTCACCAGCAATATGTGAAGGACAACTTTTTGTTGCATCTGGTGGGTGAGCCCACCAGGGGAGGGACTACCTGTTGTTTGCAAATAGAGATGGGCTGGTGGGAGATGTCGTGGTTGGAGGCTGTCTGGGGCACAGTGATCATGAAATTACAATTCTCGAAATTTGGTGACATCAGGAGGAACAATAAGACTCTTACACTGGACTTTTGGCGGGCAGATTTTGGCCTGTTTAGGAGATTTATTCAGAGATTTACTTGGGAAGCAACCCTTAAAAATAAAAGAGTTCAGGAAAGGTGGGTGTGTTTCAAAACAGACATCTTGACAACACAGGAGCCGGCTGTCCCTGTGTGCTGAAAGATGAATCCATCAGGCAAACATCCAGCCTGGATGAGCAAGGAGGTTTTGAAGGAACTCAGGAATAAAAAGAGGGTTTATTATCTTTGGAAGGAGGGTCAGGTCTCTCAGGAAGCATTTAAGGGGGCTGCTAGGTCACATAGTAAAAAAAATTAGGGAGGCCCAAGCTCAGTTCAAACTTAATTTGGCAACTTTCAAAAAGGATAATAAAAAATGTTTTTGCAAATATATTAATGGCAAAAGGAGGGGAAAGACCAATCTCTATTGTCTACTCAATGCAGGAGGGAACTTAACTGCAGATGAGGAGAAGACAGAAGGGCTTGACGCCTTCTTTGCCTCAGTCTTTAGTGGGAAGATGGTTTGTCCCCAGGATAGCTGTCATCCTGGGCTGGTAAATGATGTCAGGGAGCAGAATGGTCTCCCTGTTATCAAGGAGGAGGAAGTCAGAGAACTGCTGAGATGCTTGGATATTCATAAATCTATGGGACAAGATGGGATCCATCTCAGGGGTAATGAGGGAGCTGGCAGATGAGCTTGTGAAGGCATTCTCCATCATTTACCATCA
>VYXF01006838.1:90897-101664 GCA_013397295.1 Polioptila caerulea | reverse complement strand
GCAACTTCCTGAAAGGAGGCTGTAATCAGGTGGGGGTCGGTCTCTTTCTCCAGGCAGCAACTGACAGAACGAGAGGACACAGTTTTAAGCTGTGCCAAGAAAAATATAGGTTGGATTTTAGGAAAAAGTTCTTTATGGAAAGAGCGATAAAATATTGAAATTTTCTGCCCAGAGAGGTGGTGAAGCCACTACCCCTGGATGTATTTAAAAAAAGATTGGATGTGGCATTGGGTGCCATGGTTTAGTTGAGGTTTTAGGGCATGGGTTGGACTTGATGATCTTGAAGGTGCCTTCCAACCTAGTAATTCTGTGATTCTGTAATTAGAAAATTAAGGTTGGACAGATGAATAAAGGACAACAGAGCACAGCCTCGAAAAGAAGCAAATAATGATTTAAGTGAATGTGGAACTCGATTTTTTAAGAAATGTCTGACAATAGGTTTGTCTGAAGAAACTTTTCATCAATCTTCCTTTGTCTTTGCCATCTCTGGGTTTTGCATGGTTATAAGGTAGTCCTCCAATTGATATTCTATAGACTCTAATGTCTCTATTTCATAGCAACCCAACTTTGAAGCAGCATCCCAACTATATAATCACACTTACATTCATTTCCCTTTCAAGTGCTCAGGTTAGCTTAGACCACCTTTTCTTCCTCCCCAGTGCAAAAATTGTCTTATTCCTTATCCTTCCAAAAAATGCTTAAGAGTGCCAAAGTGGCTTGAAAAGGATGTGGTTTGGGGTTTTTTTTTGCGCTCTTCCCCACTTCATGTAGGGATATCCAACATATAGGAAGAGTTAATGTCTGTATATCACACAGGCTTAGGACCTGAGACCAGGATTGAGTCTATGTGTGCAATTTGTTCCTTAATTCATGCACATCTCATAATGTTCCTTTTTATTTGTCTCATTTTGATACCCATCCGAATATTTTTTTTCTAAATAATTTAATAGCATAGGCTATCAAATTTTCTGCAGTATTAGTCACTTTTTCTTGCTGATTTCTTTTGCAGTCTATCTACACTGTAGTGGAGTTTTAAGCATAGAAGACACATCTGCATACCTGGTATTTTCAAAAACTTGTAAAGTTTCAGATTTCATCACAGCTAACTTATCTTTTACCATCATATAAGATCACATCATGATTCTTCTTGCAAACTCAGCATCCTCAGCAGTTACTGATATGGGTTCTGTATGTGTTGCAAGGCCCAAATATCCAGTAAAAAAACATATTTCACATGGGCCAGAGAATTTAACAAGTGTGTAAAGCCTAATATCTATAAACCTAATATCTATACCCGTCAGCCAAGAAATGCAGGTACATAACTTGTCATTGTTGAAGTCAAACTGGGCATATGCTTTACAAATGGCTATACAAAATGGGACAGTGTTAAAAGAGTTGTATTCATAAGTCATGTCTTTTGTGTAGGACATCTCTACTCAAAATATTTAAAAAATAACTATGATACTGGAAGAAAAAGCCCTCCTAGCATGTGCAGAAAAATCACCCACATATCTCTTGGGAATGTCAAGTATTGTTTAGAAGATAGAGCTACAAAATATCTGCAATCTTTTTTGAAATTAAAAAGTGTTTTAGATAGGAATCATAGAAACCTTTATAATAATTTAAAGCTAATTGGACTAATTAAACTTCTTTAGAAACTACCCCAATACATTATTGAAGGTAATTAGATAACGTTCATGATCTTTCAATACTTAGGAAAATTTTGATTTCAATCGGGAGGAAAAAAAAGGTCTACATTTCAAAGCAAACTAATATTTGTTGCTAACTTTCTCCTTGGTGCCTTAAATGACAATGATAAATTTACAAAAAGTAGTTCCTGTCATCTTCAATTAGACTTGGAAAGCTGAATATAAATATAGCAAAGAAATAATTTGCAAGAGATCTAAATTAGGAATTTGGTGCAAAAAGAAGAGTGCACTGAGATTCATGAACTTTTTCGAGAACCATGTTGCTCCATCTGTGCACAACTGGGAATTAAATCTGTGCAAAGCTGCTTTTACTGCTTTTAGCTCCTTTGGTGCTTTTTGTAACACTCTCATTCTTCATTTATATCAAGTTATAGCAGCTGACATTCACCTAAGAATATTTCTGATCTAGAAAACTCTTCCTGTGTTTAGTGCTTCTAAGTGATCTTAATATGTTTCAGTTTGTCACAGTATTCTTCCTATTGTGCACAGGCACCAATGCAATTTAGTTTCCAGTTCATTGGGTCAAAAGCCAATCTTGCTAATGTATATTACTTGCAGCTTGTGTGTAAACGCTAGTAAAAAAAATTCCTTTTCACTTGCATATCATTAAAATTAAATGACTAGAGAGATTACACTTTTCTGCAACTTTTCTTGTCACAGTAATTTTACTTACAGATTATGTTTTCTCCTTCTTTTATATCTAATTTAAATTAATAGCTTCAGACTATAAACAGATAAATTCCACACACAAATGGAATTAATGCTTTAAGATACCTGTTGGTATCTTAAATGTGCAAAATCAGTTACATTTTAAATTATGAAAGGTTTAAAACAAAAATTTGTGGAAGTAAACTCATAAAAAAGTAATTTAAAGAAAAAAGTTTGCACAGGCTTATAACATGCACAGCCAGGTGTAAGTTTAGACCTGTGAATCTGGCATATTTATACATGCATTCTGAGCTGGAAAAGCTTTTTGTTAAAAGAATGAGGATAACAGCTTTAAAATTTCAGCTTTGCTTCAGAGCTCCAGCCTTAGTAATGCTGCAAGAATCCAAAGATCAAAAGAACCAATGTTGTGTGAATTGGACATTCAGCTGACATAAATCAGCTCTGATCTGTTTAAAACAATGAGACTACTGAGCTACACCAGCTGTGGATGTGGCCTAATGTTTTTAACGCCACAGAACAAGCTACTCTGTGCAGCATTCTAAACTGCATCCAGTGTATTTATTGATGGCATGCTTGTCTGCAGGGCCAGTTTTCCTGCTGGGCAGGCTGCTTCCTAAGCAGAGAAAGCAGACTCCAAGCTGGGAGCAGGCAGAGTACCCTCCTGCCCCTGTCATGATCTGGACTCACCATGCTTTCCAGCTGACAAACAGCAAACAGCAGCTATATTGCTCTGTTTTTTTCCTCATCCTGTTCCTGGTCTGTGCCTGAGTCGTGTCTGGCAAAAGGAGCAGGAGAAAGAGCACTGCCAGCCTGATAGAAATTTACAATGGACATCATAATCTCCTCAGATCCATGAAGGAAAAAAGTTGTTGTCTTTATGGATCAGCTTGTTATCTTTCCTTGACTGCACATACATACATTATAAAATGGAAAGTAAGTTGTGACAATTTTTTGAAAATAATTTATACAAAAGTAGGGGGTTTTTTTTGTTTCGTTTTGTTTGTANTTTTTTTTTTTTTTTCTGAGGTGATTTTGGAAATATCTAGGGGGACAAAGATAGTAAACTGTTTTGGAATTCCCTGTATAGCTCTCTGGCCAACTACTGCTCACACTACCAGGGATGATGAAGATACATCAAAATAGGCTGTCAGGGTTCTCAAGAGCTGCCTAATCTGTCCTTTTCTGAAGCAAGATGGATATTGTCAGCTGGAGAGAGGAGACATGTTATCTTTAACATTTTTTATAAAGAAATACAAATGTGAAGGCTGCTTTTAGGCGATTCGAGAAAATACTTTGCAACTCTTGCTGACAGAAGGCTTTTGTTAATGCCCAGCCTAAATTTCATTATGAAAATACCTTCATCATCATAGAGAACAAACTTTTGTCTTTCCTATTAGTGTGCTCTTTTCTTACTGTCAATATTTTCTTCCCGAAAATGAACAAATCTTAATTCTCAGATTTACATCACAAGACAAGGAAAACCTGATAATTTTCCTAAGTGTCCATTTCATTGGTGTCTTTTGTTAAAAACATCTTTACAGACAGGGCACAGAAATATGTATGGGAGATTACTTTGTAAATTCAGTAAGATTGTACATAGACATTGCCTGCTTCCCTTTTTGCAAATAAGTTATTTTACTAAGGTATTTTGCTTGTGATTC
Source organism: Polioptila caerulea (assembly GCA_013397295.1). Lineage (NCBI taxonomy): Eukaryota > Metazoa > Chordata > Aves > Passeriformes > Certhiidae > Polioptila > Polioptila caerulea. The sequence goes on along the minus strand of VYXF01006838.1, from coordinate 97,625 downwards.
ACTGCCTCTTTTTAAATAAAATCCTTTATTTAAAACAGCTGCCTACAAGTTTGTTTTACTCATTGCAATTATCCCCACCAATTTAATTTTTTTTTTTTTTCAGTTTTCCAGTTACATAGGACAGAATTGAATTCCGATCTTGTCTTAAAACTTACAGTCCAAACTTACTATATACAGTTTATATCTTGCAACTGCAAACAAGTAGTGAGGAATTTTTGGTACAGAAGGAAAATTTCAAGCTTTGATGGAGAAGTAGGAAAACGATATTAGATTTCTTAGAAACAAATTGTTTCAGAGGGAAATTACTTGAGACTGTGAGAGTCTTTTGCATTTTTTTTTAATTTTAGATGAATAAAGCTGTCATCAACCAAAAGCCTAATCTTAGAAGGGGATCTAGAACCTATTTCAAGATGTAAAATATTTGGTTTCTTAAATCTTGCACAAATAAGTATGTATTCTGAGACAATACTGCTTTCTAGGTTACACCAACATTTTTACTCAATTATCAAGATTTCATATGTTTACTCTATATGGATCTAGGGGAATACAGCTCTATATTCACAGTCTATTTTGTCCATTTTAAAATTTTTTTTTAGTTTGGTTTCGTGTTTGTAGATTTGCCACAATGACATGCATGTCTTGGCATACTTCTTGGAAAGGTAATAGTTAACATATAACTGTTGCAATTTTATTTTTTTTAAATAAAACTTGAAAATAGAAATGGGAAAGGACTTTCTTCCAAGTAAGGAGATAGAGTGAAAATTAATCATCCTGCAAGGGAAATTGTAGAAATCTGAATTTAGATTTTTTTAACTGTTACTGTATTTCTGTTAAATAAATTAAATTTCACCAATACCAATAACTGGTGCTTCTTACATGCTTTGAATCTACATGGGCCATAGGTATCAGGATAACATAGCCTGAAAACAAGAACAATTTTACTGAATAGGTTTCCTGTCTATGCAAAAGGTCTTTAATTTTGTAGAATTGCATTATATATGAAAAGCTAATAAATTAATTTCATTATGAGCTTAAAGAAAGAGCAAAAATTATCAAGTTTCTTTAGGAATGCAACTATTCTTCTTCCTGCTTATTTCTTATATGAATCAGATCAGAGCTAAACCCAAACATCTGCCTTTTCTTCATTAAGCTCAAAGCTAAATTTCAAATAGAATGCTTTCACTACAGAAGGTCTATTTTCTTTATTCTGTTGTTTACTAAAATGAAGGGGTGGGGGAATCAGATACTATTAGTACTGCCAAAATGTTCTAAAAGCTTCCAGGGAAGCAGATAGCAGTTTACAAATATGACATTTTTCATACTGCTGAAATAATGGAAGAGGAAGTTGAGAAGCTTTATGAATCCTTGTGGCAATTCACAAAGAATAATTCCTATAAATAAGACATATAATGTTTCTCAACATGCATCCTGATCTGCAACTATTAGGTTAATAAACATAGCTAATCAGTTTAATGTGCTCAGAGTGAGACAAACAGTGAATACCAATAGAGAGATCACAGAAAAGGAATCTTTTTTTACCATGTTTACTAAGTTAAGGCCAACTTGAGATCCATCTGTGGTTAATGAATAGAGATTCAGAAAAAAAATTCTAGAGAGACATTTCTCACATTAAGAAAAGTAATGCAACATATTATTTTTGAGAGAAATTGTATATTTTAAAAAAAAGAATGTGATATCTTCATTACATAAGTGCAAGATGCTAATGTCTCTTTTCACATTAATACATTTTTACCGAAACTTTGCAATGTTTAATAAATAACAACTAAAGTTTGGCTTTGTCAGAGGAAATTTAGAAGAGGTCTAAGCTGGGGTAATTTTAGCTTACACTGAGCTCTTACTTCCTTGTATTGGCATGAAAATATGTCCTCAGCCTTCTCTTCTACCTCTTCATTTTCTATTTTTGGTTTATCTTTTCTTGAGAACTGTTATATCACTGGAATTTTGAAATTACCTTCTGTGGGCTGATGACTGGAGAAGCTGACCACAAATGAGTAGAAATATTGTTACTGAAAGAGCTTGTACTAGTTTTCAATTTTTAAAAAAAATTATATCTTCAACTTTCTTTTTTATTTCATTACCTATGACTACCCCACATTCAGCTGAGGGGATAAAGCATGCATAAATATCATCATCAGATTCTGACAAACACTGCTGTGTTTTCTCTCTTGTACATCAAAATGAGGAGAGCTGCAATACATTGAATTTCTGTACTGTTTGAACAGAGAGTCTTAATTTTTACATCTGGTTAGTGAAAAATAACATACTTTCAAGCCTATTAAAGACAGAAATATGGCTTTAATAATGAGATGTGATCTATTGAAAGGCTACAGGACCAATTTTAATCTGTTTATTTCAAATATATTTCATTTTTTAGTCTTGCAAAGCTATGTTTAAGCAGAGAAAAGAGAAATGCAAAAGACCAATTAGGTCACCTAGTCTGTCCTTCGAGGGACTAGAAAAGGATTGTTCCCTACAGTGTTAAATAATCATTTTATCTTATTATTCAACCCCAAAGAATGACCAATCAATTCAATCTCTCAATTAACAAAGAATTCTGTGAGTCTTTTTGAATAAATAGGGAGGTTTTCTTTGTTAAGTAGGTGTGCTATTACAATTCAATTAAGGAAAAAACCCAAAACCCTAAGCACATTAAAATAAAATCTTTAAATGTAGTTCTGACAAAAATCACGCCTTTACCATTCTTTGAAGATTCCAGGACAGAGTTGCATGAAGCACTGCAGTATGGACAAATCAAGCGTATTACAGTAAAGGGTTTTGAATCAATTAGGCAATTAAGAACTGACATTTTCTTTCTACCTATCTGATGGGCTTTGTGAGCTGTATTTCTGTTAACAAGAATCCTCACTTCTGGGTAGTTTGATTTTTAGACTCTCCAAGCTGTCAATTCACACAAGTTTTTTATTTCTGAGTTTGTACTTTTAATAAACACATCCCAGCAGATTGAAGGACAGTGTGATTTAAATAAGTATACTTTGTGCCTATCAAAAAACTATTTTTTGTCCAGAATTTTTTAAACTGTTCTGTTGGGTTGAAGTGATCTAAGAGCATTGCCTGCTTGTATTTCATCCAGCAACTTTGTTTTCCTGTAGTTTTTTCCCCATCTTGAATATTCACTTCTCAGTTAAATCATCATACAGAAGAAGTTAACACAGGAGAAGCTATGTTATCTTTGTTATCTGAAGTTGAAGCGTATACGAGAGCATAGATGTATTCCTGCAACAAACTGAGATTCTGTTTGGCTTATTTTTTTAGTTTTAGATGTCATTTTTACAAACTTTCTTGCTTTACCAACTTTTTGTTTTAACTTGATGAAGGCTGATTTTCTAGTAAGATCTATTCTTCCTGATTGCTTTCCCTCTTAATGTGAACTATGTTGAAAGTAAGTTTCTCAGACATCTGGACTGATAATCTTTATCCTTAGTCCTTAAATACACCTGTATGTTCTTTGCCACTAATGTAATTGGGAATTTTGTCTAAGTAAAGATGAAAAAAATGTTATTTCAATATTTACATTACTTCCCCAATGAATCCTCTTTGAATATATGTAGCCTACTAATGTTTATAATGTAATTTTACAAGCAGTACCACAAGTCCAGGTAATACTTAACATATGGAATCTCAGGAGATCCTTCACTCTTGGCAACTGATATTGTATCTGCTTCTAAAAGCTTTAGTCTGTGTTTTACCCTTTATCTGTTTGCTTGCCTATGAAAAGATTAGCTTCTATAATCTTTTAAATTCACTGTATTTTGTACATAGATGGCTGAAGAATTCCTATCAGTAAACAAAGACTCAGCATGTCAAATGGTGATGAATTAAATAGATTTCAGACTTGTCCATCACTTTGAAGGTCATGATAGCATGGAAATTTAGAAAATGGAGAATCTAAGTGCATTTTCCTTCTAACTGGTACTGAAGATTTAAAGGTTGTTTGATTTTGTTTTTTTAAATGTAGAGTAATAATGCTTCAAAAGTTTTGCGCTTGTCAATGAGTAAGCCATTGCAACTAGTTGCTACTGATGTAAACAACCTTTACCACTAGTTTTAACAATTAGAAAACGTGCATTTATTGATAGATTTCTAGTTGTTTTTTTCTTCTTCGCTGCAAAGGTTCTGATTGGTTAAATAAAAGTAAAAATCTAACAAGGAGTACTCAATTGTAAATGAATATTTGAGACACTAATCTGGTTGATGCAATTTGGAATAGTCTTCAGGCTTATTTATGTTGCATATCTCAAAGAGACAGACATGTTGGAATGATTGAGATGACTAAAATTCCATTAATCTTCTCAGAGTTACGCCATCTGGAGACTAGGAGGCTTTGAGTCTCTGCCTTACAATATTCATGGAATTTTCTTCTTTGCCTATTCAATAAAGCCAAGAAAGTTCCAGAGCACTTTTCTTCTAGACATATCAATTTTATAGATTTTTGCTATTTACAATTCCTTTTGAATAATAGTATTTGAAACTTGAATTCTATCTTTTTTCTTCTGATTGCTTTAATTTGGAGAAAATGATAAGGAATTAGTCTATTACTGTAATGATTTTGGCTATTCTTGTATTGTTAAATAAAGCAGTTGTCATAGCGTGTTCCTGGACACTAGGTCACTCTTAGCAGTCATTGATATGGTTTACAAAAAAACACCTTTTCAAACGACTTTCAGGAATGATTCTGAAAAGAGCATAAGGCAGGGACATCTCCAACAGAATAACTGAATGAAATCACATGCTTTGGAGAGTTACTACAGTCAGGTGGCATGATAAATGTGCAGAAATATGGCAGAATTAGGGTGTTTTTTACCTACTAAAGAAAATCTGGTGAGAATGTTCTTTGTGAAGATGAGAGTATCTATTTTTAATGACAATCACTTATGGCTACGATCATAATTTCTTCCTTTAATTTCCTATTGGTTAAAATCTTGATGTCTCTCAACAAATCCAGTATATTCTCTTTTCTAAATAGGTTATGTTTATTAACTACTGGGTTTCAATTTTTGATGTGTTTTTAAAGTGAGCCTATGATCTGTAAGATTAAGATGTCAAGCACAGTCACAAATGTCCTTTTTTCTGGCTGACACTTTTATGGTCAGCAAAATTATCGTTTGCTACTATCTTCCAGAATGGAGTATGGGTCAATTTGAAGAGTAGGATTTGAACTGCATGAGTGATAAAACAAGTCTCAGTCCTCAAAGACTCATTATATTTTCATAAGATTAAGTTTTCATAATTATGTAAATTTTATATTAAGCACGTGTGTTACATGTCAGTCACTTTTCTATGATTTTAATATACAGAGTTACAGTATTATGTACTATAATATACATTTAGTTTACAGCTGGCAATATTTCTAATGCGGTATCTTTTTAACTATGGCACTTTTGAATGACCTGGAAGTCCTTGAAATTAATGGGAAAATGCAGTAATCATGCTGATCAGAACGCTTTCCAAACCAGGAAATTTCTCCAGTACACAAATAATAAAGTTTGCCTACCATCTGTAGTGCAAATGCTATAACAAGGAGTCTTTTGTTTGCTTGGAGTGTCTGTTATGATAAGTGATCATTATTTGCACAGATCATTTAAGATCTATGCTAAAATTTAAATTTCTTGCTCCCAAAGCACAAACAAATCCATTTTGAAAGAAAAGTGCAGAAATTAAGAATCTGCACAGAAATCCATGTGCAAAGAAAGATTATTTGGATTCTGCGGTTGTTCTCCAGTTTAAACAACTCAGCTTGATTAGCTGGTAAAATATTAGTTATGCTAGATTATAGGAACCGAATACTGTTTTGCTAATTAAGAGATTCAATTAGGAAGATCTGTTCAGCTGTAGCTTGCAGATACATCTTATTTTCAGGGAGACACTAGTTAAATGCCAAACAATTCTGAATTAAATTTTGTTGAACCTCTACTATCAACATTTTTGTTAAGCTATAGAATTTCCTATAGGTGTTTCTACTGAAATACAGCACCATAAGAAAGAAGAAAATTATCTTTCTTTCTTTAAGGGCAACCTGCTGCTTTATTAGTTTTTTGTTATATAGGTAAAATAACTATTTATGAAGTAAAGTCAATCAGCTCATCAAAAACAGTCCCTTCTGCCCCAACAAGATATATTCTGAATGGAAGAATTAGAAGTTTTTCTGGGAGGACAGGGTTTCAGTTTTCTTACCTTAGTTGAATTTTGCTTTAAGAAAGTAGAGTCAGCAGTGGATAAGTGTTGTCAAGTACATCTTGGTATATGCAGGCCACACCTTCCCTCCTTTGAAGTCATCACTTTCTCAAAATCTTTTTCTTACAAGAATTAGGAGAATAGTGGAATTGTGACTTTTGTGGTTTTGAAGTAGAAAGCTGGTGGAAATACAGAAAAAAAAAGATAGATTGGAATACTAGTTGTGAAACTCCAACTCATGATGTTGACTATCACAGATGTAATTCTTTCAAGCCTCTGAGGCACATTTACATGTAAGTCAACTAATAAAGTTTTAGTTGTTTATAAAATATTGTTTATAAAATATGAAGTCTCCAGAGCACCTGTTTTGTTGAAAGAACAGAAATATTTTTAGGGGGATGTACAAATGAAAAATCCCTTATTAAAGAGATACAGAAAATATGTTCTCATAAAACTGGAGACAATATTTACTTTTTCTTGAATTCTGTCTGAAACTTAAAAGGTGAAAAAATGAT
>VYXF01006838.1:60184-89564 GCA_013397295.1 Polioptila caerulea | reverse complement strand
AACCCGAGCAGATGGTGAAGGCTCCTTTGGTGGGGCAGGTGTTAATAAGGTCCCGGTGCAAAGGCCGCCCTTGCAGCAGAGCTCCACTCTAGAGGGCAAGAGGAGATGGAATCCTGCAGTGGTGGAAAATTCTCCTGACAGCAGCTGCAGCCTCCTTCCCCTCTGAATGCTGAAAGTGCAAGACAGCAAGGAGCTGCCCCAGCCTCCTTTTTTCCCAGCCCAGTTCTCATGGTATCCCAGCCCCTCCAAGAGAAACCTTCAGATAAGAGAACTGCAGCAAAGTGCCCTCCTCTGATCTTGGCCGCTTCTTTTGTCTCTCTAAAGCACCTGGTCGTTATTTTCTCCTAGGAACATATGTGTGAAAATTCCCTAAATGAAAGAAACAAAAGGATCCTAAACCCCAAAAATAAATATTAAAGTTACCCTGGGAATAATATTTCTACTCTGAAATTTCAAGGAGAATTATCAGAAAATAATTTCTTGATACTCATGTTGCCTACTCTCAGAATATTAAACTTTATTATCTTGACTGGACAACTGGCTTCTTCTAAAAGCTCCATGATTTGGAGTCAGTTGTAAAAGGGAAAAAGGAAAGGGGAAAAAAACAACGGGGGAAAAAAAAATCAGGCTTTTAAAAATCAAACCAGGGGCATAAATCAGGAGTTTATAACAGAAAAATAATTTCAAAAACTGTTTAATTCCAGCTCGCTTAAGAACAGCTTGTTGATAATTAAAAATGTTTTTTGGGAATATTTTTAAAGTAAAAAGATTTATTATTTAATGCTAACATGTTTTCAATGAACCAGGAAATTTTTCTACAATGATTATACAGTGCAAAGGAAGCTGATTGGGATATAGATCTATTCTGTAAGTGTCACTGTTTAGACTTTCTACATTTAAAACTAATGCTAATTTTGTTAGGTTGTTGCCTTTTGAAGCAGGTTTTACAGGTAAGAGGAAAGTGACTTTTGCCTTACAAAAATGTTCTGTTACTTAGACTTGATGGTTAGATAAGTATTTCCACAGTCCAATGAAGTGTATTCCTATACAATACCAAAATGTGTAGAAATGCTGAAATAATACTCCCAAAATAAAATAAAATCAACAGTGTATACAGTGCTAATATTAGCATATTATTTCCTATACTTTCCTGTCCTTATGTCATTTATTTATGATTTATTTTGCCTAAGTCATCTTTTTCCAAAAATCACTCTTTTGATTAGTATATCTTGATTTGATATAGTCCGTGGCCTTTAAATTACAGAAAAATTCTGCAGGAGAATTGGCACACTAAGGATTCATGCCAGACAAGTCACAAATGTAGTGTAGTGATGTCAGTACTAAATAAACTCTTTTTACAATTGAGATTCCCCCAAGTGTGACTTGGAAGATAGGGAAAAGAGGAGAAAAAGAAGGAGAAAAGATAGAAGATTTGCAAATAAAAGTATTGTCTTGGAACAGAATTTAATCTATTAAACATCTCAAGTGAAGAAGTCTGCGAATTAATATTCTAATATTATTGTTGATGTTATTATAGTCAGGAAGAAGAAAATAAAAAAAGAAAGATACACTGGAAATAAACTCTGGAGTAGTCCATGTGGATAAATAGTGCTTGAAAATAGATAAGTTTGTAAAATTCTCTGTGAAAGTTGCACAACAAACTTATTTGACAGGTGAATAAAAGAATTTTTATATACTGATGGTTACCAAGTTTTTTTAGCAAGAAATATAAATTATACTGATGTAAAACTAATCAGTTGTTCTAATAGGGAAAAGCATAATTTGGATTTTGTTGTGGTGAGCTAAAATTATATTTATAGACGTATTGTTGGAAATTTAAGAAAATCATCTAAATGTTATATTTTCCAAAGACAGTAGCATTAAGCTTCTGTAGCCCAATGCTTAATTAAGCAAAGAGCAGATTGATTGGCACAGAAAAAAACACTAAACTGGTAAACCGTCTTTACTTTTTGCATAGACTTTCATACATTTGATAAATTTATTTTTATGATTCAAGATGGCAGAGACTCATTTTCATTAAATTTGTTTACCATCATTATGGAAGGGCTGTCACAATAACCATTAAGTTTGATACATTTGTGTATGTTCCTACTTCTCTCTGCCTCCTAGAATTTTCATTCCAGCCATGAGTGCTGGTGTTCCTTAGTTGTACATCTGGTACAGTGTTTCTGACAGCAACATCACTCCACAGGGACTGAATGTGCCATCTGTATGACACTCTCAGTATCTAATGGTTTAAGAGCTAGAGACACATAAACGCCTGAAAAATACATTTTCCTGGTTGCTGTGTTTTTGGTCTCTAATGTACATTTTACCAACAAAGTATTTATTGCCCAATGTTGCAGCTCTGTGCTCCTGTATTTGTAAGTATGGGAAATGGGGAGTGGACTTTAGCATCCAGTATGTCCTTGTTGTATCTAGCTGAAGGCAAAAGTAAGGAAGAGAAAGGTTAAAAACCCTTCACAAAACAGGACCTCAAGAGGTAATAATCTTCTCAACAGAAGAGCTGATTCTAATAGAAATGTAATGTGAAATCATTTTGTGAAGGGAAGAGCGTACCAACAGATGTTTAGCACTGTCTATAAAACATACAAGTGTTGCCCTAAGCTAAAGTAATTAAAAGCATGAGCCAACATTTCCCAAATAAAAAACATTTGATTCCTAATGAAAGTCACAATAAAATATGTTTTTTTAGACATTCCTTATGCCTAAAATCAAGACTTCTGCAAGATTTTTGCACTTGCTTGATTTTCACTGTGATAATGAAGTACTGAAGATGTAGAGGAACATAAGTCAAACTGAGCCTGGTGAAACTGTATCGGAAAGATTTTCTGCATAAATCTGACTCCCTTTTTTTTTTGGTAAGATAAGGAGAAAACATAATTTATGAGGTTTTAGCTTTAGCCTTTTAAAGGGGGAAACACTTGAATTCTAAGCAAAAAAAGAAAAGTATTGCTGGAAGATAGCAAGCTTTCAGATGGCCTTTCCAGGGTTTTGCGTATTTTTCCTCTCTTAAATTCCTGCTGTTCATGAAGAACCAGTTTTTATTCATTGTTTGCATTAAGGTTTATAGATACATGCTTGCTCCAGAAAAAGGCATGTGCTCAGAATACCCATCATTTTTCTTCATATTCAAGATGAAGACTTCTAGTTAGAAATGCAGTTTGCATAGCAGTAGCAGTAGCAGCAGCAGCAGTCCTGAGCTATTTCATTTTTTCTAATGACCCTGCCTGTGGCTTTTTTTCTCCTTCAGCCTTTATAGGCAATAAACCAAGGAACACTTCTTTTAAAAATGTATGGCTTATATGCTCTTGACTTTGTTCCATGGAGAGGAAAAAAATAACAGAACTGAGAAATTTCTCTAAAAACATCTAGTGGAAAAGTTGCTTATGTGATTATTTGGTAGCCAATATTATTATTATTGCCCAAGTACTCATGATGCATGAAAAACAATAAAAGAAAAATATAATTAAGTTGAGACATTCAATGCCAAAATTGTCAGTCTAGGTTTTAAATATTGTAACTCAGTGTAACATTTAAGAGTTTTAGAGCTTATCCTAGATTTTACCCACCTAGAGATAAATCTATTTAGGGAATTACATACTGCAACACTAGTGAAGGTAAACTAATTTGAATATGACTACTGATGTAAGAGCTGTATTAATATTTGGCAATAGCAAAACAATTGTAGTTACTCTTTGTCTAGTTAATTTGTTTTGTTTTTCAACTTTCATGTCAGATCACTTTTGCTCCTTGGTATATTTATTCTGTGGTGTAATGATGAAATGTTGAAAATCAATGAGTGATCCTGAGTACCATGCTCTTTTTGGCAACATAATTTAACACATCATGAAGGCAGAAAAAATTTGGTGTTCGATATTTAGTCTGCAATAAAAGGCTTATTTAAGGTTTCTTAAACACCTGAAAATAAAAGCAAACAAATCAAATTTGAGATTCTTTTTTTTCCTTCGTTTTGCATGTACTTATAAAAAATTGAGCTCACCACATCTAGTAGAAACAAAACAGTAACTAATAATTAGAACAGTTTATTTTTCCTTCTTTAGCAGAGAGATGCTGTGATCCTAACTTCTTTCTTCCTGCCCCTCTTCTTCATAATGAAGGACAAATGTGAATTACACTGGTGTGCGGGGTAAATAATTCCTATTTGAAATGAGCTAATGTTCTCATTAGAAGTCTACCGTTGCTCTCCTATGTTATTTGTACTTGTGCTGTCATCCAAAGGAACCAGAGACAGAGAAGTATAACTGTTACCAGAGAAATGAAATTACTGTGTTGGCTGAGCAAAGACGGAACTGTTCATTCACCCTTTTAATGTGAAGGACAAACTGGAAGTCATGGTCTAGCTGTCTTTCTGTTGCATATATAAAGTGTCAGTATGTCATAGAGCTTTTTGCAAATGCAGAAAGGCTGGATTTTGTAATGTCAGGAGTAGAAGTAAAATTGCTTACCTTGGAATCTGATGAGGTTAATATTAGCATGAATGCACTTTGATTGGTCTAGAATAGAATAAAACATGAGGTTATCCAACTATACTATTTTTTGCATAAGCCTTCCAATGCAGGACAGCCAATAGCAAAGAAATGACAGAAACACATCAAAGTCACAGAATAAATTGCTTCTGATCCCCAACATCATCTCAGAATCTAAAAAGAGCCTTATCTGTAAAACCAACCAGCATGAATTTTGATGCAGAAGTATTGCCCATTATTGATCACAGCCAATGATCACTGTATGGCATTCTCCAGTATAACAGGTGGCCTGGTACTGACTGTGACCGTGTTGGTTACACACCAAAAGACACCCAGAGCTCACACTGCTTGCCGGAATTGGGAGAGATACTGTTAGGTGCAATACTGTTATTTTGAAGCTAAACTGTCCCCAGGGCTTGATTTAGCACTGGTCACTGGCAGTGTATTTTTCTAGATATGTAGTTCTTGTATTTAGCTGTGTCAGCTCTGACTTGATACAGTGCCACTGTGCCATAGGCACACCCAAGCAAATACTGAAGCTGAAAAACATCAGAAAAAAATCAAGGTGTTTGGAAATTGATTCCAGCCATATTGACTCACCTGGTGTGTCTTGACTTGCCCCAGGGAAACAAGCTTAGAATATTTTCTGTCAGTGACCTGCATGCAACAGAGGCAAGGAAGTATTTGTTGTGTTTCTATGCGCTTAGTTTATGCTGCAGAGAAGATCATAGGAAATTCTAAATTCTGTTTCTATAATCATATTTTAGGTGCGGTTTCTAGAGGTCAGATTTTGAAGAGAGGAAAATTCCACTACAACAGTCTCTGTAGCCAACCCACGGAGTGGATTACTGACCTACAAGGAAGAGTAATGGATCTCAGGTGTCTGTTACCTAAGATGTGACTTCTCATTGCTTAAGGGATGTGTGGGACATGACACAGAAGCGGACTCCACATGACTATCACAGAAAAACAACAAGTAATTTTTTATTTTGTTGCTACTATACATTTCTCAATCCAGATTGATCCTACTCTTTCGGTGATGCATCTTTTTATGTCATCTTACCAATCTGTAACAAAACTGGAAAGCTTCTTTATGAAATCATTCTACCACTTCTTCATATCCCCTCTGTTTTCTGGGATCTGTTGAAATAATTAGCAAATTTGTAGAAGGTTTTTCCTTCAAGTTGCTTGAAAATGGCACTCCAGGTCTTTGTGTGTGGCTAATGAAAAACTCTTCTAAAGATATTTGATGTTTAGGACTTGAGTATCGTAACAAATCCTGAAAAGAGTATTCCTGTTAGAAGCTTCATCATTGTGTTCAAAAATCACTAACTTACTAGTTACATCAACTTAGGTATTGAGTGTATCACATGCATAAATCAATGCTAAAGAGAGAAACAAAAAAGAATATTCAAGGGTGACTAAGAAAAAATCTGTGTATTTATTCTTTGATTTCAGTATTTAATTAGGCTTATCTTGCTGTATCTGAATGTTGGTATTTTTGTTTGTTGTTTTGAGTTAAAAGCATACCAGAATATTTAATTTATAGGGTTTTTAGCAAGTTGCTTATGTATGTCTCCAAATTTGATGCCGATGTGCAATGAAATTAAGCCGAAAACTCTTGTGTGGGATTATTGTCACATACATGAGTAAACAGCAGAAAGTTTTCATAACGAAGCCTTTGTGTGATTGTACTGTTTGGCCTGCTCTCTATCTCAAAATGGCAGATCTTGAGGGACAAAATGTTGACAATCAGTGGTTTGAGATTCAATCCATTAAAACTAAAAATAAAATCCACTAAAACTGAAAATAAAAAAGAGACTGAACGAGAGTGGCAAAATAGCTTGATAGTTAAAGTTCAATCTAGAACTGTATGTTTTTATATTTGCAAATTCTTATTTAGGAATGGCGTGTTCTTGGATTGCTTTTTCTTTCTCTATGATCATAATGAGACTGTGGAAAAACACTGACTGTGCAAGTTGCTGGCAGTATATTAAGAATTAATTTGATTCTCCTCAATATGTGCTCACGAAATTTTCTTCTTGTCCTCACAGTATGTAAGGGGAACAGATAAGATTTCAATCAAATATCATTTCTTATATAAACCAATGTCTACATTTGAGTATAATGTTTACCCTGAAATCCTCTATCAATACTGACACCAAGATATTGAATGAAACCTGTTTTTATAGAATTAATGTTAATCAGCATGCCTCTGTATATATTTATATATATACCAGCAATTGATAATGATTCTGCTTATATTTATCTGTGAAAACCTGTGCATCATTATTTATATTGCCTTGTTTTGAAAGTTGCCTTTGTCTCCATTTACCAGCAGAAAATGGCTCAAGACCAGCATGTTCTATATCAGTTGCTGAAGACCTTGTGATATGCCTGCTTAACCTTACAACCTATAAAGCTGGTAGGAGAAAATTTAACCCCAGACTGAACCCAGACAGAATTAATTTAACCCCAGACAGAATGGGTGGCTCCTTCTATAGAGAGGGAATAAAAGTTTGGAGCAAGAGTGGCCATTATATATCTCAGAAAGAAATAAATCCACTCAGAGGAATCTGTATGACTGCTATAGAGACAAAATATCTGTGTGTTGCTGGTAACTTTACCAGCTTCATATTGTAGGATTGTAGGTATTTAACACCTAACATCCTAGACAGTCCAGGACAGAGTATGATCTGCTCCTGACAACACACCTGAGAAAACACTTCTTCCAAGCTGTTCACTTTAAAAAGGCCTTCCTTTTGCTTTGATAAAAGAAATTGTATTAGACAGTGTACCCGCCAGTGTACTTTAACTAATTTTCCATTTAGCGGGTATAATGGGGATAATTGAAGCACTGCAATTCATTTTTCATGAGGAAAAGTCAAGGGCACATGAAAAGCTGAAGTCATGTTCTAATAAAGACAGTGATCATTAGAATTGCACATATATGGCAATTATTTAGATTTTAAAAATCTGCTACTTTCATATTACCCTTTGAAAATTCAATTCCTTTCTTCTGTTGAAGTTCAATATTTTGGTGCAGAATACAGTCAAAATGTTACCTATTTTTAAAAGTTCATTGAATTGCTGAGCTCTTATGTACACCTGCTTATTTCAGGTTTTTATTAATAGAGATACTAGAATTAAAAGGAGCTTTATCCAGGTGAGTGTCCTCCAGTGCTATGTCCAATCTGGAGTCATCTCTTAGTTGAGACATTACTCTGATTTTTGAAGGTAATCAGAGGTAAAGTAAGTAGTAAAAAGAGAAGGTGGACTTACATACTTCCNAAAAAAAAAAAAAAAGAGAGACTTGTCTAGGTATCCTTTCCATTTTCTCCCTTCTGTACTAATTATTTTTCTCATACTAACTTAGCATGAGTTAAACTGGATTAGAGAGGTGTGAACAGTTTGGAAAAACTGGTCTACAAACAAGGTAAAGTAACATTTTATCTTCCTGTTAATGAAACTGTAATTATAAGCATTAGCAAATACCATTCAATGAAATATCAGACACTGTCACTGAATTAATTTTTCAGGACAAAATCTAAAACACTTTTATATTTGCCTGTCATGTGTGCATATGTGAATTCTATGTGCTATTACAAATTGCAGCTGATTTTTTTAGGAGAGTAGAATCTGATGTGTTCACAAATTTACTGTTGGGAAACTCACAACAAGACTACAAAGTTATTTCTCTCCCCAGATTAGTCCCTTAAAAAATGGTTTATTTTTTAATCAAAGAAGGAAGATGATCTATCGAATTGTCATCTTGAGTGCCTGTCCTGATACATGCAGCAACATGGCCGAAAGTGATATTACAATCACAAGGTCAGCATGTCAGAAACGTAGCCTGAAGAACACTGCTTCCCTTGTGATTGAAACACTAGATAACTAATTAATTTGCTGCCTATTATGCACTAAATTTTGGACAATTAGCCATGGTGTGTTCTTTAACACTATCTGATAGTGTAATTACAATGGCAAACAGTCAGGAAATGCCTTTTATTTTTACAGTTCAATGTACAGAGGACTGCTTTATGAAATGAAGTCCCTGCTAACACAGTATGTTATATATCTGGCTTTAATTCCTAAGGCATATTTTACTTCAGCTTTCCACAAGAATGTTGATTACCTGTAAATGTCCACCAGAGCATAAAAAGAACCAGTTCAACTACAATACTACACCTGTGTATTATGCTAATAATTTTGGTTAATGAATCTCATTTCCTCAGTATTTTGTTTTGGACAGCTTTATAAAATTTTGCAGATAGTGATAAAAATGGAAACAATTAAGAAGATTTCTTTCTGATGTCCAACACATTTTCTTACAACATATTTCAGTATTTGAAAAAAAATTGCTTAGAAAACACTATTAATTTTTCATTTGTAGATCAATAAACTAATCTTCCCTATTGTTTTGTGGCTCTTAAGGATATCTGGAATAAAAATAATGTACAGTACAAAGAGATCTGTCAGACCAATATTTAAACAAAATTTTTTACAATGGCATATGGAAAAAGAAGACAGTGAACAAAGAATCCTTTCATTAAAGAAGAACTCTCAATACTGGAATAACAAGTCTTCGCTTGCAAGGATTTTTAGTTCTTTTATTTTAGCAGAATAGAAAAAATAATCCTTCTTATTGTATTTCATTGAGAAAAGCAATGAAGAGTTTAGTGTTCCTATTCTTGAGTTCAGTTTGCAAGATCTACTTGCACAGAGTTTCTGAATGAAAGTACATCTGTAGTACTGGTTAAACAATGAACAAGAGGCAAACCGATACATCTAGGTTCAGCACATGAAAATGATGGCATAATTAATTTCCCTGAAAACACCATGTTTAAAAAAACAGTGTATAACCACAGACTATTGCACATAACAGAAAATGAACAAAATTATTGACAAAATTGCATACCAGGTCCCTTGCTGGTCATAGATTTATATCATAGTTTTCATGCAGTTTAGTAGAAAAAAAAAAGCAGCTGAGTTTTATCTAATATCCTCATATATTTTCATCCTCTTTCATGCTATGAAAGACCTGTCAGTTCAGTGCTGTTTGGTGTGGACTCAAGTTTGCAGCAAGGAGCGAGTGTACTTTGAAGGAGTATCATGTAGCTATGATAAACAAGAAACAGAACAAGTGATCCAGTAAAGAGTGTCAGAGCATGAATGTTATAATTTATAGCTTAAACATCTTCATGAAGAATTTTTGCCTATAATAGCAAAACTGTATTACAAAAGCTGCAGAGAAGCCATCACACCCTGAACAGGTCCTCTGACTGAGGCCCTGAACTGCTCCCTGATGGAAATAAGACAAANTCTTTTTCTTTTTCTTTTTCTTTTTCTTTTTCTTTTTCTTTTTCTTTTTCTTTTTCTTTTTCTTTTTCTTTTTCTTTTTCTTTTTCTTTTTCTTTTTCTTTTTCTTTTTCTTTTTCTTTTTCTTTTTCTTTTTCTTTTTCTTTTTCTTTTTCTTTTTCTTTTTCTTTTTCTTTTTCTTTTTCTTTTTCTTTTTCTTTTTCTTTTTCTTTTTCTTTTTCTTTTTCTTTTTCTTTTTCTTTTTCTTTTTCTTTTTCTTTTTCTTTTTCTTTTTCTTTTTCTTTTTCTTTTTCTTTTTCTTTTTCTTTTTCTTTTTCTTTTTCTTTTTCTTTTTCTTTTTCTTTTTCTTTTTCTTTTTCTTTTTCTTTTTCTTTTTCTTTTTCTTTTTCTTTTTCTTTTTCTTTTTCTTTTTCTTTTTCTTTTTCTTTTTCTTTTTCTTTTTCTTTTTCTTTTTCTTTTTCTTTTTCTTTTTCTTTTTCTTTTTCTTTTTCTTTTTCTTTTTCTTTTTCTTTTTCTTTTTCTTTTTCTTTTTCTTTTTCTTTTTCTTTTTCTTTTTCTTTTTCTTTTTCTTTTTCTTTTTCTTTTTTCTTTTTTTTTTCTTTTTCTCTCTTTCTCTTTCCCCCTTATACTATTAAATATATATATATATATTTATTTGCACCAACATCTAACCTCTAACCTTGTTTTATTTTAACTATGTTAGTTGTGTATATTTCAAACTTTTCCGTGTCCACTCCATTTTATTCATGGAGGCTTAGCTTCCTTTGGTCTTCTGTGTTAAATGAGTTCATAACAAAGAGGAAGAGAAGGATAAATTGGCTGTCATCCCAGTCTGTGTCAATGGGGATTCTTTATTTGTCAGTGCAAGACAGAGGTGCTTAGACAGAATAGTTTGTCTTTTCTGGTGTCCAGTCAGGTCTTCACAAAGCCTCTGCTAGAGATCTATACATCTGGAAATGAAGGCATTTCAAGCTTTGTAGTGTTCCTCTGCTCAGAATTAGTTGTTAGCCATAGGAAAGAGGCAGAGAAACAGAGTGGAAAATTGACTTTGGTCTTGAGAACACTAGTGTGTTTTAAATCAAGATTTCAGTTTAAGTGTGCTAACTTAAATGGAAAGGGTGTTTACATAGACATATGGTCTTGGAGAAAGATGGTCTTTCCTTATAGTCTTGGAGGTCAAAGTGATGGTGTTTATCTCTATTTGAAAAAGCCAGCACTATTTAAATTAACAAAAAAAACCCAAACAAAACCACTTCCACTCATTTTCCAGTAGTCCTAGTATAGCAGGGATGTACCAAGCAACTGGAAGTTTACAAAAGTTACACCAATCTATTAGAATGTCAGCTTGACCTCAGTGCTGAAGAACATCATGGAGCAGATCATCCCAAGTGCCATCATGCAACATGTGCAGGACAACCAAGGGGATCAGGCCTGGCCAACGTGAGTTTAGGAAAGGCAGGTCTTGCTTGGCCAACCAAGCAATGACACAATGGTCTGCTTAGTGGATGAGAGAAAGGGTGTGGATGTTGTATTAACTGGGAACTTTTGTGAAGTCTTTGATACCATTTCCCACATCATTCTGCTGGAGAAATTGTCTGTTCATGGTGTGGACAGATGTACACTTTGCAGGCAAAGAACTGGATGGGCAGACCCAGAGAGTGGTGGTGACTGGAGTTACACTCAGCTGTTGACTGGCCTCCAGTTGTGTTTCCCAAGGCTCAGTGTTCCTCAATGTGGCCAGCCCTGTTAAATATCTGTTATCTGGACAAAAGAATTGAGTGTATATTCAGGAATTTTGCAAATAACACCAAGCTCAGTGGATGTGTTGATCCACTGGAGGACAGGAAGGCTCTACAGAGTAATGAGGACAACTTGGAAGTGTAGTCTAAGGCCAAAGGACTGAGTTCCAAAAAGGCCAAGTGCTGGATCTTGCCCTTGGGTCACAACAACCCCTGCAGTGCTTCAGGCTGGGGCAGTGTCTGGGGAGCTGCCTGGTGGAAAAGGACCTGGGGGTGCTGCTCAACAGCAGCNCTGCTTAGTGGATGAGAGAAAGGGTGTGGATGTTGTATTAACTGGGAACTTTTGTGAAGTCTTTGATACCATTTCCCACATCATTCTGCTGGAGAAATTGTCTGTTCATGGTGTGGACAGATGTACACTTTGCAGGCAAAGAACTGGATGGGCAGACCCAGAGAGTGGTGGTGACTGGAGTTACACTCAGCTGTTGACTGGCCTCCAGTTGTGTTTCCCAAGGCTCAGTGTTCCTCAATGTGGCCAGCCCTGTTAAATATCTGTTATCTGGACAAAAGAATTGAGTGTATATTCAGGAATTTTGCAAATAACACCAAGCTCAGTGGATGTGTTGATCCACTGGAGGACAGGAAGGCTCTACAGAGTAATGAGGACAACTTGGAAGTGTAGTCTAAGGCCAAAGGACTGAGTTCCAAAAAGGCCAAGTGCTGGATCTTGCCCTTGGGTCACAACAACCCCTGCAGTGCTTCAGGCTGGGGCAGTGTCAGGGGAGCTGCCTGGTGGAAAAGGACCTGGGGGTGCTGCTCAACAGCAGCTGGACACGAGGCAGCTGTGCCCAGGTGTCCAGGAAGGCCAAGGACACCTGGCCTGTGTCAGCAACAGTGGGGCAGCAGGAGCAGGGCAGGGACCGTCCCCCTGTGCTGGCACTGGTGAGGCCACAGCTCGAGTGCTGTGTCCAGCTCTGGGCCCTCAGTTCAGGAAGGACATTGAGGGGCTGGAGTGTGTCCAGAGAAGGGAACAGAGCTGGGAAAGGGTGTGGAACACAAGTCTGATGGGGAGCAGCTGAGGGAGCTGGGGGTGTTCAGAATGGGGAAAAGGAAACTCAGGCAGACCTTATTACTCTCTACAATTGCCTGGAAGGAGGTTCTAGTGAGGTGGGGGTTGGGCTCTTCTCCCAGGCATTTAGCAAAAGGACGAGAGAAAATAGTGTCAGGATATTCCAGAGAAGGTTTAGATTGGATATTAGGAAAGTTTTCTTCAACCTTGACAATTCTGTGATTCTATGACTCTAAGTCTAGTGAAAATCAAATGCATGGAAAGTTGTGTAATAAAAGGAAGTGAAAATTTTCTTAGTGTTTCCACAATTCAAATTATTAATCTATTACAGATGCTGTCAGCAGCAGTATAGTCACAATAAATAAAATAGGAAATTGGAAAAAACATATTAGTAAACCAGAAAAAAGGAGGAAAAACTTTTAGAAAGAACCAAGTTTTTGTTTTTGAGGCAAGGGCAGATATAAACAAAAGCAATCTCTGAAACTGACAGATATATAGCAACCCTAAATAAAGTGAGGGATTTTTTTTGCCCTAGACCTAGAAGGTCATTTTGGTCATCTGCAAAACAGGAAGAGCAAGGATGGAGGCAAACTAACTCTCTGAGATAATGTCAGGTACAAAAGCAGGGTTCATCAAAGATCACAATGTAGTTACCCTTTTTCCCATGGAGAGCCTGTTACCCTTCTATGTTGGAGGTCCAGATGTGGCAAGCATATGAAATTCTGGAACTGTCTTCCACCGCTGATGTTATCATTAGTCATCTATGGTCTCTAACAAATACGTTACATAGAAAATTCCTGTTTATCCGATTCTTTTCTCATCTGTTCACGCTGACAGCTTCCTGTATGCGTCTGCTTATATATTGTGGCTGTGGATGTGGAGATATGGATAGATACATCCAGTTTTTCTTACGTGCCTCTAATTTATATACTGATATTTCCATCTTCAATAAAACATCAACCAGCAGCTACAAATGCGTCAAAGGGTATAAGAGATATGCATTCACTTATCCCTTGTATAAATAGATAAATCACAGTAATGCAAAATATGATCCAGCACAGCTACCTATCTAAACTTTCAGGTCAGAAACAGACTGCTGTGCAATATCACTGCAGTGATAGCAATGCAATGCTGTTTTTTGAAAAATATCTATTGATGATGATACACTGTGGATATTAGACTTCACTAGTATTCTGCTGTGGAATACAACTTTAGTTTGAAATTAAAATAAAAAAGTGCAGAGAATAAGTCAGGATAAAAAATATATTCTTGTTATCACACTAGCTTTAACAAGGTTGAATCATATCAAGTTCAGAAAATATCTATAATAAGACTATTTCGTTTACGTAATCATCTTTCAGGAAAAAGCCCTTCTGGATAGCATGACCTACTAACAGTGAATTACAGCTCTAGGGTTTCAGTTTCAGAATTGAGCCTTCAACTGGCTGCAATGCCAAATAAAAAGCAAACATTGTTTGTGTATGACTTTTTTAAACCATGCTGAAGGTACCACTTCCTTTGTAGCTTTGCACACTGAAAACAAAAGCAACACAGGAAAAGGAGACATTTACCCTAGGGGCACTTTTACAGTGAGAGATTTTAGAGCAATAGAAAAAACAGCTCTTCAGAACATCTAAGTCCTGTTCAAAAGGAAAGTAAAATGTTAATGATTGGTTGTATACTCTGTGAGGAAGTGTTTGGGGATAAAGCAGCTACACAAGCTAATAGTGAACAGATGTATGGAAGTTCCCTTTTGCTAGCTGACTGCTTAAAGAAGAAGGTAAAAACTACTTTTTGTGCAAAAACTTCACAATGTATGAAGCTATATTTTGGTTTTCCTGGTTTTCTGAGTCCATTTATTATCACTTAAATCTATCAGTATCCACTTCAGAAACATGAAAGAAATCAATGTTAGTTCCCTCAGGGTTAGCATTTTATTTTGAAAAGTAGTGTATTTTGAAGTGAATCTCTCAATCATTTCCAGTTACTGAGAGTTGTTTCAATTCATAGAACTTTGGTGTGCCTGAAGTAATTTCTTAAAGAAACCTCTGAAACTGCAAACCTCATTCCAGGTGTGCACCAGATGTGTTCCAGTGTTTCACTGTCACTTCAGGGTTTGACTGTTTTTTTGGACAATATTGCTACACTTATACAGTGTGCTGTACTAGGAGACCAGACTAAATGTGTCTGTGGAAAAGGGCCTGAGCTGTAAATAATGTAGTTTTTGGGGCAGGCACCAGCTGCTTTAACACACTGATCTCCTTCAATTTCACTGAAGTAACGTAAACACAACACAGCACCTCAGTATTACTCAAGACAGCTCTAGATAACCAAACAAATCAGGAAGTGAACTGAGATTGAGGTACAGTTAAAATTTCTGCCATTAATAACATCCCAGGTATTGTTGTAGTGGGGTAACATGCCTGGGATGGCCAGATTCACTTCTTGTTATTGCAAAATGTGTTTGAAGATCACAAATCAGAAAGAAATGAATGGAAACAAACTTAAGTGATTGACTAAAGAATACATTTAATATATTAACATCATTACTTTATAGATGGCATAAATATTATTACTCTATGATAGATTCACTGCTGCATTTTAGGTAATATTTCAGAGTAGTGGTCACAGAGATTAGAAGACTGTATACCAGCAAAACCTTAGTATAGTGGGTGATTCTGCATCCTGGCAAAGAACAACACATGCCTAAATTTGGTTTTTAGGGGTGGGAATGTATTTGGGCTGTCTAAATAGATAGGATTTACTCTTTCGTCATCCAGTGTCAAATGCAGTTACGTTTTGTGAAGTGGATCAGGGCCACCTGAAATGAGACCTGAGACCGCCCACACCATTATATTCAAATGGGAAGCAGTTGTCAGATGGTAACAATTTTGACAACTGCCAATGAATATGAAAAGATTTCCATGTGCTAAACTGTCTGATATTATTAATCTTTTGAGCCATCATGTATCAGAAGTGGCTTCATTGTAGCTTTAACAATATTAGTTCTGCACCAAGCTAAAAATCTTTATTTTTGTTAGCTGAGATCATATACATTTGCAGGATTTAATTTTCACTATGTATAGTCTTTTTTGTTTTGTTTTGTTTTTTCCAGAAAATAGGTTTAAGTACAGTTATGAAAGGAACAGTGTCATGAAAGAAAATAGATAATTTTCCTAAAATTGAGAGTTAGAATCCTTCTATTAGGTGTGAAGAAGATAATATTGTTCTCCTAGTATTTTCTGTATAATTCTTCCCTGTGTTTTCAAGAAGGTGGTTTAAGTTAGGGATGGAGACTGGAAAGACTGAGATCTCTACCTTATGAACATGTTATCAAGAGAAATAAGACTTAAGTCTTTCTGAAATGAAAAATGTTGTAATTTGTTCCATACTAGTGGGGAGAAATGTAAGATATGATTATGACACAACCTTCACAGATTGAATTAGTAACAGATTAATGAAGAGAAAAAGAAATGCATTGTGGGAATCATGAACCCATGACAGCTATGTCATCCTTTTTGGAAACTCACAAATGATGTCTCCCCAGGAGACTAGAATAAGAGTGTGATTAGCTCAGTATTGCTTTTCTTTCCCCTACACTATCGTCTTTAAAATAATTAAAGAATAATGCTGAATCCCATCTGAATGTCTTAAGGTTTAACCTTCTGAAGCTATTCACTGAGCTGCTCTTTTAAAGGAGACTGAACAGATCTGCACAACTAATTGAGGAGTAGTACACCGATACTCCTCTCCCATATCAATACCAATTTGGTCTGCTTAGAGTACATCCCATATTATTTTACTAGGGACAGAATTTTTAATCTGGTCAGGTCTTTCTGCGTGTGCAGGAATGCATTTTTGCCAGTAAGACTTCAAATGTTGCCCATGATCCTGAACGACAAAAATTTACACAGTTATTGTTTAGTCATGAGAGCTCTAAATACTCTGGTCTTTGCTAGAGTGATTTTGTTCCATTAGCATATAAAAAAAATAAAGCATAATAAGGCAATGTTGCATGGCATTAATTTACCTTACTGTAACAAGGATCTTATAATTTGTGGGAGCTGGTGAGAAGAGATCAGTGGATGAGTGAAGAAATAGCATGAGATTCTTTTTTCTGATGGGAGCTTTAGTGAAGGTAATATTTCACAGTTGGCTTAATAGCTTGAATGCTAGATGGAAGGGGATTTTTTAGGCACTAGCCTTCTTCAAAGAAAGACCGGTGCCTGAACATCATCATATTACTCAGAATTTTATGTAGATGCTTGGAAACAAAACAAACTGTGAATACAAAAATGAAAGAAAATGCCTAATTTAGGAAGTCTGGAAACAAGTAAGTAAGAGACTGAAATATTCTATGTTTGCACATTATAGCAAAGCAATCCCCCAGTATTTTTGGTAGATTTCAGTTAACTACATAAATACTGCAAGCTTGCTGTACTATTTTAATATTTGCCGCTTCTACCACTCAGCTGAGTCACTAATACAACTGAGAGAAAGACCTGCTCTCTTAATTGAGGCCATTTTTTTGTACCCCATTATGATGTGGCCAATAAGGTGGACAAACAGATGAGATTTTAGACTTTTATTTGAAATAATTTCTTGGCCTAGTAAGACCTGAGTAGAAAATAGTTCAAATTTTGCAGGGCTCCTTACACATCTGATGCACAAGGCAATGAAATCACATTGAATATCCACAAGTCATATGCAAAAGTATTAATTGTAGCAATTTTTATATCTGTATCACCTGAAAATAAGGTTAGTCTATGTTAATGACATTTTTTTGCATGAAAGTTCATTACTTTGATGGCAGCAGACTCAGAGACAGACTGGTATGTAAGAGCATGATTAACTCAGATTACTGGACATGAATGATTTCTGAAGCACTCATTGTTTCCATAAAAAAAAAAAATCTATTTTTGTGTGCCTAAAATTTAATATTTCCATTCGGACCAGAGGTGGATGTATTTTAGAAGATGTAGGTATTATAGACTATAATTCTGATGCATACAAAAGTAACTAGGAGGTTTTATCTGATCATTTTTCTATTACCAGTGCTGGAAATTTTATTATTATCAATTAAAAAAAATCACTACCAGTTAGGTTCCTGATTTCAGAAATCTTTTTGTGTTTAAAATTTAAGGCCTGTGTTGTATTTTTAGAGAACAGTGCTGATCAGCAGTGGTAATGTGCTAATGTTGGACTGAACTAAATATGCAATAAAATAATGTAAAAGCATTTTTATAATTTCTGTGAAGATTTGTCTAGTTTTAAGGTAAAGCTTCACTTTAAAAAAGTCTAAGTAATTTACAGATTATGCTCAAACAGTATTCTGACAAAGGATTTAGTATTCAAATAATCCTAAATGATGTAGAGTGAGCTTATACACCATCTTAAACACTCAAGATAGTCTAAGCACTTAAACTGCTTTATGATGGCGTAAGTGCTTAAATTGCCTAAAAACCTCAGAGTAGCGTATGGTTTTAAGGCACATTAAGTCCTCCGGTGCCATAATTGCCCAAACCACCTTGGATTTTTCAAATGGCATAAACTTAAAAATCATCTTAAATAATATTTGGGGTGGCATAAGGGCTTCAAAGACTCTATGGAGGTATAAATGCTGAAATTGCTAGTAGACTACTTTGACAAATGTTTGCTGTTGAATTTATGTAACGTCTTAGAAACTGCTTGGTCATGAAGAGAATACTAAGGATCTAATCCTGATGATGCATTATATACCATGCCATAGCTAGAAATCCTTTGGTCATATTGCAGGATGCTGTAGACACTTGCTGAAGTGCATCCCTAAAAAAACATCTCCAGAAGTGCGCATTTAACTCCTGCATCTGCCTCTTACTGCAGCAGCTGGTCTTTGGTGAACAGCCCAAATCACATAAGGCTTGGCCACATTAGTTTCACCTGCTGTAAAACAACTTTGCATTCCCATGTGCAAGGAAGGAAACTTACCTGTGCTCCCAGAACCCACAGGTCATCACAGAGGTGAGTTGAGGTTTGTGGCAAATGAAGAAAGAAGGATAAAAGATCTTGTGTGTCCTTTACACAAGGTGCCAGGCAGGCTACCCATTTTTAGTTGGTGCGAGTTATGAGTGATTCCATGGTCCCCCAAAGTGCAGCTGCTATGGTTGTAAGTGCCAATCCTCCCTTGGCAGCACTCCAACACTGCTCTTGTGTTCTGTCATCGCAAGGAGTTGTACATAGACAGAAATGAACCCCTGATGCCCTCTCAGTGTTTCATCTTGTAACAAAGTGCAGTTTGTCAGACCAGCCTCTAAGAGTGGATGAAGNTGCATATTCTTTGCAAAAGTGTGAGGTGAAAGAAATAAAAAGTCAATAGAACATATGCATTTAGTCTGTCTGCAGGGTTTCTTCCATTCCATGATTTTTGGGCTCAATGGTGAGCTTGTGAATGAGGAATCAGACCTTTTATCCTTAAACAAAGAAAATAAATGGCTTTGTCAAAGGATTTAGGACATCATTATTTATTCTTGTTTTGTTACCAAATGCAAATCATTCTGTAATAAGTGAGATGTCCTTGGTTATGATTGCTCCAGCACCTCACTACATATTAAAGTTCCCTTCCTGCACATATACAACATGGATGACTTTGTCTCCATAAGGATAAGCTTGATTCAGTAATAACAACTTCAACCATTGTGAATCAGCAAGCTCAATCTGAAGGTAATTTTTAACTTTTTGTGAAACAAGCCTGCAAATTTATTTGGATCGTAGTCTCCTATTTGTGGATGGACCCTCCTAGGCTTTAATTTTACTGACAGTAAAGCAGGATTAAAATATCTTGATCATAAAGAGGCACTATTTTTTGAGCTCTGTTTTGATCATTTAATAAAACATATACTAATTGAAAGGAGTATGAAGCTGTGCAAAGACCAGTAAAATTCTGTTCTCTAGAAAAGTTGGTTATTCAAATTGAATGCAGGCAGTGGCTAGATAAAGTAGTGACCCTTAACTGCTTCTCCTCAGCAGCAGCTCAGAGAGGGGCTGCAGCTCAGAGAGGTGCTGCAACTCAGAAACAATCAGACAGTAAAGATATTAAATTATCACCTACCCATGCCAGCTCATTATGAGACAGTTCTTGCTTCTGTGAATTCTAAGGTGAAGTTGTGAGATCACATGTAGCTGGCAAAAGAGCCATGTTCCATGTCCAGCCCTGTTACTGGTCTGCTGTCTGTGGATTTGTAAAGGGTGTGTGGGGGGTGTGTGCGTATGTGCATTTTTTTTCTCTATATTCTGCCATTGTTTTTGGATATTCCTTCCTTTTAAGTCTAAGTTTTCCAGTTGGCCTCTTGGAAGACCATCTTAGCTACACTGACTTAGTAACAGACAATATAATTCTATCAATACATTATTGTGGATTAATTTGAAGTCTGATCTAAAATATTATCTATACCAGATACTTTCAGATATAACAGTGAAGAGTCTGCTTGACAGTGAGATTCTGCTTGAATCATTGATTTTCCGGTTGGCAGAAGAAACAAAATAGCTTTAGATTAGGCAAATTTAATTTGTTGAGAAACTTCTACTGAAGGAAATAATCAGTTTTGGTTGAAATAAATATTTCTTTTTGTCTTGGAGCATTTCTAAAAATAAGAAAATGAAGTGCCACTCTTAAAATCAATCACTGTGTAGTCAGTTCAGGGAGACGACCCTAAATTTAATCCAAGTGAATTTAATGAATGTGAAATTTTCAAGGCATGCTAACTTACATTGAGTTTGTAATGAGCCTTCTCCTACAAAAATATTGTTGAAAGTGGTGATACCAATGGTTTAAGCAAATTGAGTGGATTAGAATAACACTGGCTTTAACTCTTGCTAATGACTCTCAAAATATCAGGGCAACAAAGAGCATTTATTTTTGAGAGGAAAGGTCTTGTAAACAATGTTTCTTTCCATATCTCAGTAATTTGGATCCAATGCAAACTAACGAGTTTGTAAAACAGATATAACTCATTTGTTTAAGTATCTGAAAAAGAACTTCTGAACTGATAATTTCCTAAAAGTGAAGTACTGATTTGCTTTAGCAAAAATCCACTGAAGGTACAATTTTCAGTACAAAAAGTAAACAACAGCTGCTCAGCAACTGAGGGACTAGTTAGAAGCTATACTAAGTGCCTTTGAGAGAGGCAGAGCATGCAAGCACTCAAGTGAACTCCAGCCTGCAGTGCCGGTGGGAAGCTCTCTGTGTAGCAAGAAGGAAACTGTTCTTGTTTCAACACCTGTGAACAAGTCTTGTTGTAAAGGGATGAGATGTGGCAAGGCCTTGTGCTCTTGCTGTTTGCCTGTCTGCAAACATGAGAATAAAATGTTCCACTCTGGTTAGCTCTGTAGACTACTGGGTATTTAGGGTGTTTGGGTGTTGCCTCAAATAGTTCACTTATACTGTTCAAAAAAATAATGGCAGGAACCGGAGCATGGCAGGTGCACAAACTGAATTGATCATGTGGTTTTATTACCCTGCTGACCCTCATTATAAGGCTAAGGAGACAGTGCACACTCTCACAGCTACATAACTGAACTCTAGTAAATGAATTGTTGTTTGCTGCAACTGTAACACTTATGAAACTCACTGCTTCTTTGAATTCAAAATTAGTTTGAGTGTGAGAGTTGCAATTTTTGTGAAACTTACAAAGAACACCCCACACAGCCACACAGTACACTTTTATGAAACTTGTCACACAGTTTAGAGAAGTCTGTTCCCCCACAGCAACAGAAATTGCACGAGAACAGCCAGAGAACATTTGAGGACATCTCAGTTCACAGACTTCAGTGTGCAAATTTTCTGAGCATCCCCTAGGTTAGAATGGGGCTTGCTGCCACTGTGAAAAAAGACCATTCAAAATTACAAATGAAGCTGTAGATTTCCTGGACAATCATCTATCTGTCAGGATGTTTGTGTTGGGGTTGTGTGGGTTTTTTTTCTTTGTCTTTTTTGTTTTGTTTTGTTTTATTTTTAGTTGCCGTTTAAATTTTCAAATGAACATGAGCTGTAATATTATGTATGTTATGAATCAGATGCTATGATTTTTACTATGGTACAAAGTGTTCTTTCCATTCACCACTACAAGGGAGCAGCAGTATATGTCAACCAAGGATTAAAAATTTCTATAAACAAACATATTAATCCTATTGTTTTCACAATAAGTTAAGTTGTTGCAGAGGAGTTGACTATTACAGGAATAGTTTTCTTGTTCTGGGGAACATGTCCCCAAGGAGTCATCTGCTCAACAGGGAATAAAGAGCTTCTCCAAAAGTAGCAAAACACAAAGAGAAAGGAACAGCAGGGAAAGCACTTATTTTCCACTGAATTTAAACTGCAGTGTCACCAAAATCAGGACCTCTAAGTGCACTGCAGGAATGCAGTCCTTATTATTTATGTCCCCAAGATTCATAAGAATCTCTAAAACATAATTAGTATCCCTTTTCTGAAGTCCAGTACGATCTCCACAGGAGTTTGAAGTGTGTTAATTTTAGATCTGCATGTCTTGCTGTTTTATAAACTTGTCCTCCATATGTTGTAACATTCACATTCACAGTACATTGCTAGTGTCATTTTCCCATTTTCTTTTGAGCTTTATGGTATATTGGGGTTTGCATTTAATAACTAGTTATGTGCTGAGGGGGATTGATGTGGTTTATGTTTTATGAGTTTCAGTGGATTATTAAAGATGAATTCGTGTGGGGGTGGATGAGTTCTTCCATCTATATATATTTAATTCTTCTTGCTTTAGGGTTCTTTACAGAGTGCAGTTGTAAAACCTGGAAAGAATTCATCACAGCTTCACTGATGGTGATTTTGGCTCACAGTTCCTGTCTGAATTTTCTACCTCTGCTAGGATGTGCAGATCTTAAAATACAATGCGTCCATTTTCTGAACATAGGTTCTTTTTTATCTTATGTTTTCTCAGTTACCTTGTTTGTTTGTTCTAGCTCTTGGTTTTGGTTTTGCTTATTTTAGCAATATTTCACTTCCCTATGTATTGTACTGGAGCTCTACAGAGAATAGTGTTGACACACTAGGAGATCTGTAAGCAATCTCATCAGTACTTTCTGTAGAATTAGGGTCATTATGAAGTTCATAATAACTATAGTGACAGTAAAAAAAGACTTGTAACATTTTCAGGGACCATATTACTTGTATTGATGACATTGAAGCAGTGAGACCCCTTCCCTCTATTGTAAAAGAAAACAAGAGCACTGTGCAAATAACAGGATTCATTGGCATTTAAAATCCTAATGTATTTTAAATTTTACAAAATTTACTTTCTAAGGCAAAAATTATAGGCATTACTACTTCTGAGGCCTCAGAGAAAACTGCAAGTAGGATTAAGTAAATCTTTATGCAAAGCCAAGCCCCTTTAGGGTCCTGGGACAGATTTTCAGAGGAACTTCCCTGCTAGCAACAGAAAGGTGCAAGCAGGACATTTGTGGCAGCTTTTCTCTACCTCTAACTAAATTGAAGAAGAATCAGCAAGGTGTCACTATGCACTTGCAAGTTGAATATGGAGCCAGGTATCCTGGAGGAATTAGCTTCCTGAATACTAGTACTCACAGAATCTCACCACAGTTCTTCACTGTGCTAAACCAGCAGTGCTGTGCTACACTGACACATTCATTTTGCTGTACAGACTTTATATGACATGTCAAGAGATGAAGGATTGATACTGCCAACAGCAGACACATTCTTTTACTGTTCACCAGCCCTGAAGTGGAAATTTCTTGCTCCAGCCCTTTTTGTAGTCTGTTACCTTAATACAGCTAGACAGGCTGGGCTGTAGCTTTACCCTTCAAAGACTAATTTCAGCAGATGGATCCCCATGTGACCAGTGAACCTAGATGAAAATTGTTACTAATAAAGCAAACCCTGTAAAATTCACCCTTTTCCTGTTTCAATACATTGCTATAAGTTCTCTTGCCACAACATACACTTAGTGAAATATTGCCATAAGCCAATGCATTACTGCTTATTTTATTATTGAAAACTCATTGAAAAAAAGCTGTTAGACACAGTCCAAACCATTACAAAATGCTACTGAATTATTCTCCTATAAACTGGAGCAGGCTTGCAGTACATTTTATTGCAGAGAATACAGTAACTCATAAGAGAACCTATCAACAACACTTACCTTTTACATTAGCACTACTTTCTTAAAAAATATTTTTAATGAATAGAGAATCGGAGTTTCAAGAAATAAAAGACAAGAACTGTATCCAAACATGTATGATAATTAACATATATGAAGCTTCATAAACAGGAGTCTTCTTCAAGCTATAGGACATATTTAGTAGCATGTATCTTTTTCTCTACAGTATAAAATAAAAATGTAGTCCAAAATACTTGCCTCAACAAAACTCAATTGATTAAAAATAACTTTGGATGAGAATATCACTTATATTAAAGAAGAAGTTACAGTTATTGCTTTAATAAATCTAATGTGAAGTGGTTCACAGTTGTAAATGAATTTGTCTTCATAGTAGCAAATATTTACAGCTTCTCCATTTGCTATCTGCTTAAATTTTCATGCATCTTGGGTCATTTTACCTTCAACTGGACAATCTGATTTCTTAAAAAAGCAATATCTCCTTTAAGCACTCTCTGCCATTATGAGCTTTTCATAGGCTTCTTCTCTAATCCTTAGTTGCTGAATAAAAGGCAAAAAGAATAAACAAAGAAGATAAAGAAAACACATAAAGGAAAATCTTGAAAAAATAGCAATAATAGTAACTACCATATGGTTGAAAAATCTTTATTTCTGGAAGAAATTGTGAGCTGATCTGGGATAGAAAACGAATTCACAATAATGTATTTTACTTGTTCCCTCCAGTGCATTTGCTTTCTTGTTTACAATAATGATTGTAGGGCTTACCAGCAGCAGTTTATATTTGCCAACAAAAATAATGTTAAGAGCAAGAGGATAATTTCAGTTTTATCTCATGATTAAATACAAGATATCTGTGGCACCTTTTTGTTAATGAGTAAGTCACATGATACCTCTATTATTACGTGGAAAAAAATGTAAATTATTATCCTTCACTGTATTTCTGCAGAAAGTTTTCATTCATAACTGTGCAATATTGCTGAAATAAAGAGAAAGTCTGAGCATGTCTTTCAACACAAATTTCTTTGCTTGTGGTAATGCTGTTCACACATAATAAGTAACTAGACTTGGTGGACTTTCTCCATGATTACTGTGGCTTTAGGTGCTATTGCTGTGAATTTGCATAAATTCCTTCCTATTACAATTCCTTCAAATTCTTTCCCCATTATGCTTCTGGTGAACATTACATATTACTCTTTGAACTCTTGTATTTCCTTAATCGGTCACTCTATCTCTCTCAGAACCAGACCAGAAAGGTTTTTTTTTCCCAATATAATTTATTTGCAAGCTAATTTCCATGGATCTTCATGTGTATTCCCAGCATTTCACAGAAATCTGCACTCTTCTGCAGAAAATGGGAGGTTACTTGAGCTCTAACCACTATTTATGTTGCTTACAAGAATAGCTATCATCCCAGATGTCAGGAGTGTGGGGTATACACAAAAACATAAGGGTGTCTTGATCAGCTGGTATAGCCTATACACAAACACTAATGAAATACTGGATTGATGATATGCCCATGCTGCCAATTAGTGGGATGAAAAGGTTTGACAGATAGATTAAATATGCTTTGACTTTAAAACAGTTTCTGTTATACTAAACATGAAAAGAACTTCTAAATAAAGATTTCAGCGGTCTATTATCTGCCCACTGATTTTCAAGTAAAGGATTTCTGTGCATATTTACATCTTGCTGCCCAAAATATTAAGTGCTTTTACTTATGTTTCTTTCATGGCCTTGACAGCAACTATTATCGCAAGTATTATAGAAGGAATGTGCAATTCAATTGCTAACTCTTAAGTACCCGTGGCTTTTTAACAGCAGTGTGGGAAGAAAAATTTGTCCTACTCGCCTGATGGTTGATGTTAAACACATTTCTGAAACTTTTTCTCTTTTGCTGTTTACATATCAGAGTTTTCCTAAGTTATGAAAATCCATAAATTATGAAAATTCCTCATAAATTTTTCATTGTGTTTGGGTTGTGCATCTCTTGGCTGAGCTTTCAAACCAGTTGAACTAATGCATATATACAAATGAAAAATAGCAACATTCAACTTCAGAAAAGAAACACAAGACAATTAAATCTTACTCAAATAAGAAGCTTCTGACAAGGAGACTCAATCCTAATAAGTGCTATTTAAAAAAAATTATTTCTAATCATCTCAATCTCCCTGGAAGTATCTGTTAAGAGCCTTGAGAATTAGCTGATCAAGAAAATTTAATAATTTTCTAATTCAGATATCAGTTGTCCTAGTTTAAAAGTCTACTTCACTTACAGGAAAGCTGCACTTTTTTTTTTATTCTACTTTTACATTTAAAGTATCTCAGGTCTTAAATAAAAATTTGCAAAGGTGAATGCAGAAAATCTTTCCACTTCAGTGGACAATGAGCTAAATTAGTCAAATTAGGCAAGTCTGAGATTAGGAACCAAAAGACAAAAAATAATAACTGTTCTATTTTTTTTGCCTTGACTCTTGGAAACATCTCTTTGTGGGTAAACCACAGTCTCTCAGAAAATGGTGGAGATTAAGGGATAAATTGTTAAGAAATGTAGTCAAACCTCTTTCTCATAGAAAAATATTAAATCAAGATTTTAAACCTTGAATTATTTATGTTTTCTCAATATCTCTAACTCTTGGATCTCATATTCCTTGCTACTCAATTTCCTTTTAATTATATTTATGTATCCCCTAAAAATGATGACTTTTTTGTACCATTAAAAAGGATTTTTCATAACTAATAATTTAGGGCTGTTAAACCATGCCTTACCACAATTACAGACAGTAAGATTTTTAGAGCTCAAAAGTTGAGCTTTTTAGTTACATTGGTTTAGCAAAATGCCAGCTTTAGAAAATGTTTGGTCTTAAAGCAGACAAGTTATTTTAACTTTCAGAACTGGGATTCAGTTTTCATATGATTGGGGAACTTAGGAGGTTTAAAGAACAATATTTGAATTCTTCCAGTGTAATTTTATGCTACTATTATTTCTTTGGATTTGAAGTATTTAGGAACAGTATTTATTAACAGAAAGGGAGGAATGAGTCTATAATTCCTACAGGTCTGCTGACCTCTCAAGCAAATATACCCCTGCATGCACACATATATACATATACATATCAAAAAGTATAGTGAACTAGTATAATTTTGAATTTGCAGATCTGCATATAAATTTCAGTGTGGAGTTCATTACAGCAGACTAAAAAACCTACTTGTATCAAAGCATAGTTTGTATTGGTTGCTTCATTTCCAGAGTGAGTAAGCAGTTTATTCCACATGAACCTCAAGTCTCAGCTGGAACTGCAGTTAAATATTCTGAACTGCCAGTTTAAATTTTACAAACAAGGAAAATACATACTTGGCTAATCTATAAAGATTCCTTATTTCATTGCAATGGCAAAAAAAGGTTATTCTGGGATATGTGGTTATTATAAAATAGTCACAATCTTAAATATCATGGATTCAGATTATTCTAATTCAGGACAACCAATTCTTTATTCTAAATCTTTTATTGCCTAGATAATGAAAATCATAATAAGTTGGATATGATTGACAAAAAAACTAGCCTGTAGTTTAAACAGTTTAAATGGCTTTCCTTTTCTTTTGTTTTGTCTTTGCCTCCTGTTTCTAATTTTTATTGATCGATTTCTGTCTGCACAATGAAGACATTGTTCATGGAAAAAAATCCACTTGAAACCATTGCCTGCCTTATTGGTTTTCCATTTTCTCTCATGAGATAAACTGTGAAAATGACATTATCATGTACTCAAATTTTGGGAAATTTCAGAGTCCTAGATTACCCAGGAGATATTTTGGTAGACACATTGTTGTTAAATCTTTACACCTGAATTACAACTCTTTAAATTAAAAAAAAAAAAAAAAAAACAAAAAAACACAAAAAACAAACCTTATTTTCCCTTCTAACATCACCATTATTTTAATGACTTTAAGGGCTTAATCAGGAGTTTTTATTATTCAGTGTGGAAGATTGAGGCTCACAGATAGGATGTACTGAGACCTCTAAGCTGAGACAGCAAATAGACAGGGCTTGTTTGATGGTTGCAGCTCTCTGATTCTAGACAGATTTCCATAGAGGACTGTGAATGAAAAGAAGTAAGAATGAGTAAGGAACATACATTTTGGAGAGTTTGTCCTCAGGATCTGCAGCAGAGATCTTGGGTAAATTAAATTCCTGATTTTGAACCAAATCAGATTCTGCACCAAAATTTTGTCTATTTTGTTTTTGTCTTACTGAATGAGTACTTTTCATATGCTCATTTTATGCCTAAACCTGGACAATAAAATGCTAACTGTGTCTGAACAAAGAAACCAGAACTATGCTTCCTTGTTTCAGTATTTATATGATGTTATCATATTGGATATCTGAAAAAATATTGGCTTTGTCCTTTAACAATTGAATTAAATCAAGATTCTTTTTCTGTACTGGGATGAAGGATAAGCTACTCTGTGATTGTGACTGTTTATGCTGTGCATGATTAAAAGAGGGTTTTTGTCTCAAAAATAACTTAACAAAAGGTAGTAATTTATTTAATGATCCACTTTCATTAATGAATCACAAGAAAATTATTTCTTAATCACTATTAGACAGTCATTCTTCTAATTAATAATAAAATACATGCTTTTAGATTTGTCAGCACAGAGAATTCTGTCAGACGTAGGTGTGACTTACATACTGAAAAAAATCATATATCCAGATTTTGTTTATCTGAATCTAGTCTAATCCATGGTCCAGTAATGATCTGTTTGTACAGCATAACTGGGAAAACACTTGTGATACCTGTAAGGTAGGGACAGTAGTTAAGTAGGAATGTAAGCTGAAATGAGAACTGTGAAATAGTGCTGATAAGACTGAAGTTAAAAACCAGAATGAGGATTAGGCATGAACAAGTGCAGAAGCATGCAAAGTCAGAGCTGTGCAAAGAAGATTGCACAGAAGAAAGGATATCCACACTCTTGAATGGATAACACAGCCTGAAACCAGAGAAGAGGGGACCAGTCACCCAAGCATGTGCTGGCAATCCTGGTGCAGTGGGACATTCCAGGCAGCTCCAATCCTGCTTCAAATGTATGCATCACTGTCATATCTGTCCATCCTATGCAGGTGTCTTGGGAATTTATACTGTCTCAAATGGTAGTAAATACCTGCTTTTAGGCAAACTAAAATCCTGTCCCTCTGGCCTTGCATCCTTCTACATGAAGGAGAGAAGAAGGAGGCAAAAAAGTACTTGACTTTTCGTGGCAATCACTGAACACGTTGTCTTTGATCATGGTCACTAGCAACATGCTGCTGACTGTGATGGAATCAGTTTAATAGTATGCTCTAATGGTTTATAAAATAATTAACTAATTAAATCCAATGAT
The DNA here is from genome assembly GCA_013397295.1 of Polioptila caerulea. NCBI lineage: Eukaryota > Metazoa > Chordata > Aves > Passeriformes > Certhiidae > Polioptila > Polioptila caerulea. The sequence goes on along the minus strand of VYXF01006838.1, from coordinate 60,412 downwards.
ATAGCATATTATCCACTGGGGCAAATACCTTCTGGAGAATCTCAATGCCAAACACCTAAGCTCCTTCTCATAAATAAACTTACTCAGATAACTCTTGCATAGATAGACATGCCCTAAAAGTTTTGTTAAGTAAATTTAACTGAGGACAGCTCCAGTTGAAGGTTAATTAATCAACCTGTTAAAAATACAATAGGTTTTGTCTCACCTTCCCATTAAGGTCCCATTAGG
>VYXF01006838.1:44864-60100 GCA_013397295.1 Polioptila caerulea | reverse complement strand
AAAAAACAAAAAACAAAACAAAAAAAACCCACCCAAACAAAATTTCCATTATTTGTCTGGAAAATTATAAGACTATAAATCAGAATATATGCAAAGAAAGACTAAGCTGCAGAGAAGATTTATTTTACACAGTTGACATTATTGAAGAAACCAATCTGCTGAGTTAGAAAATTTTGTAGTTATTTCATAGTAGAACTAGTATATTGGATCTTCTGTTGTACTTGCGGGAACAAAATTAGGTTAATTAATCTATTTTCACCTCAGAAAGATGCCTCAGATGTTTTCTGTTTATTTCCCTTTCTGTTGTTTTAATATCACCCTTACTGTAGGAAGTTCAAGGCTTGCCTCCTGGATCTGAAAATCTAATTAGCAGTTCAGAGTGTAAATTTTTAGTTTAGAATATGAACAATAGGCTGTGAACGAGCATTGTATGATAGCCAAAAAACAGACAAGAAAGAAAACTTATGAAAACAAGACTGTAAAAGAAAAATATTTGGAAGTTTTAGGTAAATAGGTGAGCAGTGGCAACTGTGATAATTCCCAGAGATTTAGATAAACATTCCTTTGCAGAAAAAAACCGCAACCAACCATCTAAATTTTGATCAAATAGCTTAGATATGTTATTCATATGACTTCTAAAAAGTATATATGCTAGCTATTCAGCACTTATTATACTAAATAACTTTAATTTTACTTGCTAATGTAGTTGACAGCCTGGAAAACTGCAGTTTTCTAAGTATCTTATACATTAATTCCTCATAAAGTTCTGTAGAAAGAGAAAGGATATTTCATTTGTTTAGCTTGAAATTTTTAACAAATGAGACTGTCCCTGGGAGACCACAGACCATTTATGATGACTAGATTGATTTCTTTCTGTGTTAAAGTCTTGGCAATATTTTTCAACACAGTTCATTCAGCAGGATTGTACCTCAAATACACACATTTACTAAAGAATCTTTGGAGGCTCTATTAAAGAGATGAAAATTTGAGCAGCAAGGGAGTAGTAGTGTTTAATAATAAAGAAGCAGAGAACCTTGATATATTCAGAATAAAGAAATCCAAGCCTGGTATAAGGGTGCTTGAGGAGGAGCCCAAAGCTGATAGTGCCAGCCCCAAGACAGACCCGTCCCTGGCCAAGGACTAGTCCATCAATGCTGGTAGCGCCTTTGGGATAACTAACTGATCTAATATGGGGGAAAAGTTACTGCACAACATGAGTCAGGAAAGGAGTGAAAGCAACAGCCCTGAGGAGGTGCTCTGGGCCCTGGAGCTGAGATTCCTCTGCAGCCTGTGGTGCAGACTGTGGTGAGGCAGTGAGGCAGTGAGGCAGCTCTGCCCCTGTGACATCTTGTCAAAGAGACTCCACACTGGAGCAGGGGAAGAGTGTGAGGATAAAGGAATGTATAATGAACTGCCGACAACTCCCATTCCCCATTCGCATGCGCTGGATGAAAAGGGTAGAAGAAATGTGAGTGAGGTTGATCCCAGCAAGAAGAGGAGGAGTGGGGAGAGAACTTATTTTAGAATTCGCATTTTATTTCTCATTATTATGCTATGGCTTTTGACTGGCAATAAATTAACTTCCTAGAGGAGTCTGTTTTGCCTGTGACTGTAACTGGTGAATGATCTCTCCTTCTTCTTATCCTGAACCACGAGCCCTCCATCACATTTTCTTTGCTCTTCCCAGACAAAGATCGGGAGCGATAGGGTAGCTTGTGGTCACCTGACAGTCAAAGCAAAACCACCACATATCTTGACGGCCTCATGTCTGTGATGCCTCTCTTTGTTGGGATTGCAATGGGTGCAGCAACTACTCAGGTGATGATGATAAACACAGCTTTGACACTTTCCAAGACAGTTAGCTCCTCATTATGGTGCAGACTTAGTGTTTCACAGTACATTTCAGAGTATTTGCTCCTATCCTGTCCCTATAGATAGCCACACAACAGTTTTATCATCAAGTGGAGTAAGTTAGGTATTATTGCTCACCTCAGTTTTGACTGAGAGTCTAAATAAAAAATCATATCTATTCAATGTAGATTAAACCCAAAGAAGAGTTACAGGCATTGGTGTGCAATACAGCAGGATTTGTAATATTGATGTGTGTACCTGAAGAAGGAAACAGGGACATAAGAAAAAATATAGGTATGGTCTTTGTAACAAGAAAACTTTTTTACTCTGAAAAACAATACTCAATTTGTAAACATATAAATATTCTGCAAAAGTAATAATGCAGAAAAGCCTTTCCTACGTTTTACTGCTATATCCTGTGGCAAGCAAGAAAGAGGAAGTACTCTATAAATTGTCATTTTACCAGCTTCCTTTGAACAACATCACATAAAACTTAGCTTTGCTTCAATATTATTTGCATTAAATTTTCATGTAGGTAATTCACTTCATGTTGCATTCTGCTTTGTGGTANCAACTTCAAGTTCTTTTTGCCTCAACCACAGGAGAATCTTCCTAAAGGCTTGACACTAAATAGCCAGAGATTATTAATTATATTCAGACCAGCACCTAGTGTAAGCCTGCTATAGGATTACCATGTGGAATTTCCCATACTTACATTATGATGAAATATCCAATTCGTGTATTGTAGGCAGGCATGAATTTCATTGTAGCTAAACATTTGCTGACAAGCTGGACTTTCAGTTTAGCTTTGTGCATTGAGAGAAGTAATCTGATCTTATCTGCCTTTCTGTGGAGCAAATTCTCAAAATACTTTACCATTAGACCCACCCTCTCTCTAAGTAGCTTTTATGTGAGAACAAGAAGAATCTTTTATAGTCGCCAGTCTTATTGTTTGCACATACCATATTTGAAAAGAATGTGTATTACTGATACTCACCATTCAAAGTAAAAACTCTTGAAAGGAAAATGGAAGATATCATGCAAATTGAATACATATATATTTCTAAGTGGAGGTTATATGGTAGCATTATGCTAAACTGAATCTTGTACAGAAAGTACAACACACTTTCCTATTTTTGATCATACATTAATCATTTTAATCTCTGATCTATAAATACTTTACAATCTATAAAAATTATGCCAGGGTGTTTTTCTGTGGAAGATATGCCATTTAGAATGAAAGTACAGCTGTAGCATTTTTCTCTGGAAACATCCCTAGGTTTTTTGGGGTATTTTTTCAGTGTGACTGGTCATCAGGAAAGTAATTATAGCCTTGCTTTGGAATTTGAGTTACCAAATATTGACTAGAGAGAAAGAGATATTTCACAGCTGATATTTTTGCTTTCTTATATCCCTGGAAGCTGCTATCTCAGACACATTAATACAGTGAAGAGTCTCACCCTGGCATTGGCAAGTTTTTTTTGCTTTGATAATTTTAGTGAGTTTCTTTGTTGTCTAAAGGTGAACTTTGCACTAGAAGAATTCAGCACAATAGCTTTTCTGGGTGACAATGACTGAGGATAAGTCTTTCCAGAGACTGTAAGCAGGTCAATGGGGAGAAATCTTTTCTGAAATCAAGGGTTTGAGAAAAAAACCAAACAGCAACAGTTTAGATATGTCTATGCCCCCCATTTTCAATTTTACTTTTGAAGATCACTGAAATATTTTTGACTGATACAATTATTCTCTTATGTCATATTTAGGCTGGAAACTACATAAACCAACAGATTTGACTTGTTTTAATAATTACTTTGTGATTACAACATATGTTTCAGAGGATGATAGAAACTAGGCCATCTGCATGATTCAGATTATCCTTGATAATTATCAAGCAGATTATCCTTGATAGGAAATATTAGGCTAATGAATATAAATAGGTTTAATTGATAGACAAAATATTCACGAATTCTAATATAATGCAAGAATATATTATTTTTTGTTCTTTCTACAAGAGAACTAGATATTGCAGATTTTTAATTTTATATTATTCTTTTGTGATATGGTGTTCCTCTAACTTTTTTCTTGGGTTTCTGGGATATTGTAAAAGAATTTTACTTCTTGCCTTTCCTGCTGCTGAAAACTCTTCAGATATGGCAGATTTTTTTTTTTTTTCATTTTTTTAGTGAATGACAATATTGAATTAGTCTAGTCCCCAGACTGATTAAAGAAAATCCTTTGTTCAGAACATGTTCTATTATCTGTAATCAGATTTAGTTCAGTTTTGAGGTTAAATACACAAAACTACATGGTAACAGATTTCAATTTCAGCTCCTGCTAACTTCAACATATGTCAATGACAGCAGAATATAATGGGTACTGATGCTTTTGCAAGTCACTCACATCCCTAGAGAATTACTGTGCAGGTATGGTCACTGCCAGGAGAAGTCTTATACATAATCCTTTGCATTAAGTTATGAGCTTATTTTATCCCTAATTTTTTGTTGTTAAAAATTTGACAACATCACTGAGGGCTAATTTTATTACATAAAGTTTACATTAAATTGTCTATGTTTTTTATACTTTTATGTGTCACTGTGGGGGAAGAGAATAAGTGCATGTTTTTAAAGATGTTCTGGATTCTCAAAAGCATTATTGCTGAACTTAATTAACCAGGATCGTTGGGCACAATATTATTATTTCATTCTTCACTGTCTGAGGATACTAGCCTTTTATTTTTGAGGAAATTTCCATCGTTTATGTTTTATTCCTTTCTCAGGATGATTGTTAAAATTCTGCAGCAGCATCCATTTTTTTTACATCTATTTTCTGCTTTTAGCTTTTCCATGCTGTTTTTTGATAACTTTAATACAGGGTCACATCCCTGTGATGTCAAAGTCCAGTCCAGTCAGTGCTTGCAAACAGGTATAATTAAAAATCCTCATGTCTATGAAACTTTTCTCTCTGAGCACTTGGAATTTTATAGAGCCCAAGTATGGTTTCTTGTTCACTCAAAATAAAGTTGATATGAACTGAAAGAGGGGAAATTAGCCACTGCTGGATTTTTTTATTAGTTAGATCAAAAATGCAGGTTCAAACTAAGCAACCTTTCTGGCTTCTGTAGGTGGATAACATGAAATTTTAATCCCTGAGAGCTTCAAAATTTATTTTTTATTTTTAGAGAAAGCTTTTTGTGTAGGGAAGAACTATTATACACATTATATAGGCAGATAGATGAGATTCAGAGGGCCAAATCTCTGGACAAGGTGAAAGGGAGGCACTTAACCCCTGTTGAAGAACCAAAAGACATCCCAAGCTTTCATTTAAGCTGAATGCTTATGTTTCAATGCCAGAAAAAAAAATTCTGCTGCTGACATGTACAAGGTCAGACCACTGCTGAGCAATAGAAATTACAGCTGACTTCAAACCTCATGTCCTTTCAGAATCTCCACTAAAGTATAGTAACAAAAAAGATGCATCATCTGTGTTCCCCAGGTGTGCAATTAGATTTGAACTAAGTTGCAAAATATCATCTGCTTTGATTTGAAACAAAATACAACTTTTTCTAGTTGCTGAGAAAGCTAATTCCACCTCTTTGTCCAACTCTAAACGATGCCTTTTAAAGCCCAGACTGTATAATGCAACCAGAACAGAACATTCAGGTTTGTAAATCACATACAGGAGTGGTTTAGTAACAGGTATAGTAACAGGTATGCAGAGTAGCTGCAACACTCTTTGCTAATCAGAGCCCTGAAATTTAAGTGACACATGATGTATACATCCTCCAGGGAGACAGGACTGCAGAGCATTAAGATTCAAGAGGGATCAAGTCAATGATCCCCTTTGTAAATTGGAATGATATGAAAGTTCAAATGCAGCAGCATTGTAGCTGCATGCATCTGTGGATTTAGATGTCACCTGAACACTGCTGAAAGAATCTCAGTGTTTGTCTTCAGCACCTCGATAAAACTGTGAATTTAATTGTAAGAATCTTGCTTGAAGAAACTCAGTTCTCTGTACTTTGCTCTACCAGGTTTTCTGGACCTCTGATTTTTAGAGCTATTGCATCTTAGGAATTTTTAAGCCTACTGGTTACTGTAGCAAATAAGTCTCAATCTCCTATACATTCATACTTGCAAAAGGCATAATTATCTATACAATACTTTTGCATCATACCTTTAAATGTAATTTAAATGTTCATTTATTTTTGTGCTCTATTAATTCAGAGATGTGCATGTAAATGCTCACTCCAAAAATTTTCAGATCTATGGACCCAGACTGTTCTCATTTTACTCATCTTAATATTTTAACCATCTTATTACTATTTATTGACAAAGTGACTGCTACAGTACCTAGAGAAGCATTATACTGAGCCAGGGATTGAAATACTGAACTGACAGTTTAATATATTTTAAAATAACTAAAGTACTTGCTTTATTGTTTATATATTCTGTGTGAAGTTATTTTCTATATTTCCTACATTCCTAAGGAAAAAAAAAGAATAGTTTCTCCTCTCTGCCATTTGTCATTGGGCAGCCCTGATGAGTGGTCCCTCTGGTGATAGGGTAATATTAGGCATTTTATTGCTACCAGCTGTGCACAGAATCTTGTTTTGTGGTTTTTGTGTAGATGCTCTCTGTCTCCTTTTTCAGGGGCACAGTGTGTAAAAACCTGTGCTTACTGAAACGTGCTTTTAGAAAAGATAATTTTAATGAAGATCTGGAAAATAAATCACATTTTTTTTCCAGCAGTCTAAAGAAAATAAATATGGCATTATATCTAAGTTATTTGTATTACTGATACCCCCTGAGACCAAAGGGATTAATATAATACTTTATAGTGTGAAAAATGATGTTGAGGTTGGGAATCTGCTGTAGCAAGAGAGATAACTGCAAGATTATTCAGAGAAAGCTTGATGCAGAGCAGTCCTGCAACCTGTACAACATGTGTGTGAGTGTAAAAAAATTCTAATTTTAAGTAGAGGCAAAATGTTTAACTGTAGATATACATGCCTAGTGCAAAATTCAGTATTGTGTTTGTTGATTTGACACTTTCTAGCTTTGTGAATTTGTCAAGTTCATTTATCCTTTGCTGTCGAGAGTCCCTATTGAGAAAAAAGTTTCATCCCGAGCAATTCTCCTGAGACAACGTAATATTGGCATGCCTATATATCAAGCAGAAATGGCAGACACATTAGTAGATTAGATCTAGAATGGTCTAGAACAAGAAGCTCTGATTCTTAAGCTCTGATGATCTTAAGAATATAAACAATTCCTTTGAAACATTAGAGAACATGCCTCCTGTTTAAATCAAAGACACCCCACCCTAAGAGCATTAAAAAAAACAAAATACAAAATAATTATTTATTGGATTGCTTAATTGCTTTTTAAATAAACAATTTAGGATTGTCAAAAATTGATTGTGTCTTTGCTATTCCTACCAACTGATCTCATGAGGAGGAATTTGACAGTACCTTAGTTGGGATTTGGGTTCACTCTGATGAAGTATAAAAACAAGTAAAAAAAAAGGAGTAAAAAATATCAGCCAGTGTTCAGAAAATAAGGTAAACTATATAGGGTAGTTTTCTAAGAGCAGGGACTTAAAATTTTGTTCAGCAGAAAGAGTAAGGTAAACCTGTGGAAACTAGGAAAGTATTTACAAGAATCCTTCCTTGCAAGACTTCTGCATACAGTTTATTCTGCTGAGTGCCCTTCATTTTCAGTGCAAGTTACTTATTCTTATTCTCTTATTCTTATTCTTATTCTTATTCTTATTCTTATTCTTATTCTTATTCTTATTCTTATTCTTATTCTTATTCTTATCCTTGATTCTTCTGAGAAAAATCTTTTTTCTGTAATACACATTTTGTTAGACACAAAAGAGGTGCTGTTTCAGGAAAATAGAATATAACTTGCTCCAGATGTGGTGAAATCAATGGCTCATAAGAAAAAAAACTCATGCTTTTGGGGAAAACATGAATGAGAAAAACCCATTGCATATTTTCACCGCTGTAATTTGTACCAAATTAATTGGAACAATATGTTTGTTATACATACATGTTTTCTACATGACAAAAAGACTATTAAACACAGTATATTTGTGTGCTTTTATGGGGCTCTTTGATTTTAGAAGTGGGAAGATTGGAAGTACAGACCAGAGAAGGAATAACACTGCGTCTGCTATGATAATAACTAGATAACAGATAAAAGTGTTTATTTTGAGAAATTTAATCTATTGAACAAAGCCAGTGTCCCCTCCCATCTTTTATATCCTGTTCTTAGACCGATTATAGCCCTGTGAATTGATTTATAGCTGGGGTTTTTTTTAAAGTTTCAACAATCAGAGTTTCTAATAACCACAAGGTAATTACCAAATAAGAGGTGATAGAATAATAAAATGGTTTGGGTTGGAATGGGACCTTAGTAATCACTGAACTTCAATCCACCTGCCATGGTCAGAGATACCTTCCACTAGACCAGGTTGCTCAGAGCCCCATGCAGCTCGGCCTTGAACATTTCTGGGGATGGGGAAGCCAGAGTTTCTCTGGGCAACCTGTTCCAGTGCCCCACAGTAAAGAATGTCTTCCTAACATCTGATCTAAACCTACTCTCCATCAGTTTGAAGCCTTTCCTCCTTGTCCTATCACTACATGCTCTTCTAAAAAGTCCCCTTCCAGCTATCTTGTAGGTCTCTAAGAGCTCCCCAAAACCTTCTCTTCTCCAGGCTGAACAATTCCAACTCTCTTAGCCTTTCCCATAAGAGAGGTGCTCCATCCCTCTGATCATCTTGTTGACCTCTGGACTTGCTCCAACAGGACCATGTCTTTCCTGTGCTGGGATCCCAGAGGTGGATGCAGCACTGCAGGTGGGGTTTCAATGATGATGAATTGTATTTTCTTGACATATTCTCCTAGGTTACTGTTTCTATTCCCTCAAAAATCACCATATTTGAAAATATTTTTCAATACACGTTGTCTTTAAAAGATTATCCCTCAAAGACACCAAGCAGTCTTAAGGCTCTGCTTTGGCTCTATTATTATTGACCAATCTGCTTAGCCAAAAGGTTTTTTGCCCTTACGTTTAATAGGACAAAGCTAATTTTACTATAAATAAGGATGTTTATATCCTTTCTTAACTATTTATTTATTCTTCATTTAATGGAACATTGTTTTGGAAATTTATTAGATTGTCTTTTCTTAAGAGGAAATATTTTGCACTTCACTGTAAACTTTCCTTACTAGACTGAATCATCAGATAATTTTGATGCTATACATGGCAGAAATCCTGTAACTATAAAGAAATGAATGGTGAAGGGTAACATTCATAAGGTCATTTAACTAGGAAGCAGATATTTTTCCTGATGAAGTGGAAGAATGGTAGGTTTTAAAAGCATATTTTGCTTTCACTTATAAAACAAAATATGGAATGTAACTTTTTTAAGCTATGACTTTTCTGTTGCCACAGCACCACATGTAAAAATAGATTATGGTGTTAAGAGTTACTGAAAAACCAGCAAAGCATATCTTTCTTCTGCAATGGTGTCTATCATGTCTGAGATCAGAAACTACTCCAGTGGTCCATGGAGTGATATTAGAGAACTAAGAGAAAGGCAAAACCTGTTTTTCTGAGAAAATGTAAAAGTAGAAGAATGAGGATACTCTCACTATAAGCAGAAAGTCCCTGAAATTTATGTTACCTTGCCACCACTTTCAAAATACACACAAGTAATAAATTTAGAAAAAGACAGTCTTAAAAACAAGTGCAGAAGAGTGAAAATTTGGCTTTGGATTTGGCAAAGCTCCTACTCATGTCAAACAAGACTGATCATACTTAAAGAACAATATGGCATCTGTACAGAGCATGCTGGTTTCCTTCACTAGTGGGGCAAAACGTCTCTTGCGTCAGACTTTTGCACCAGCCTCAAATAAATGCTCACTTAATTCTTTTTTCCTTGATAATTTTGCAAGGTCTCCCTCAAACTGAATATGGTTTTCTTTGTTTTAGGGAGGAAAAGGAGAGGAATTAGGTTTCCTTCCCTGAATACACAAACATTACACTTGATATAAAATATTTAAACAATTAGGAGTAACAATACCTTCTGGCAAGAGAGGATCTTGCATATTCTGTGTGAATTGTATAGCAATTACCCAACTATATAACACAGAGTAGTCTAGCAGTGATCTGACCTCCACTGTGTTTTGAATTCACTCGTTTCCTGAATACTCTGTCAAAGTTCTGCAGTTGATGAGGATGCTGATGGGGACATACTTAGTATATACAATGTAGTATGTTTGGTCATGAGCTACATACCAGGTTATTCAACACTGAAATTATTCCAAGACTGTGTGCATAGAAGCAATTAGCTGTAGGGGACCTTTTTATGGAATTTCATATTCCTAGAGACTTCACGTAGCAAGTAACTGAAGGATCCATGGATCAAAACTGAGACTGAGAATGTGGCTAAATTAAACAATCAAAGATAGGCAGGAGATAAGGGCAACGTTAAGAGAACTATCAGTCACCATGCACCTTAACAGATAACTTCACACTCCTGCTCCTTGGTTTGTGTTTTCAGAACTTCAGGATATAACCTCTAATTACAATTATGCCAAAAATACTATTACTTTCCATACCAGTACCTACAAAGAAGATTATACTGTAATATTCTGTTGCAAAACAAAATTTCTCTGCCAAGTTATTCATTCTACATTCCCACCCCTCCCTTCATCAAAAATTCCCCATTCCCTTCTAGTCCCTTGCTTATTTAATAATTCAGAATAGGATGCACAGAATGCAATTTAAATGTAATTTATAGTGACTCCACGGTAGTGTTTCCACTCACAGAATTTCTGCTATGTACTTTCTAAAGTCTGTCCTGCCCTTGTAAAACTAGTAGAGGAATATCACTGTCTCTTTTGAGTGGTTAATCCATATTAGTCATTACTAACTCTCTCACATCTTTCAATCAAGCATTTAAATGGGAAATCCTGATATATTCCTAGCAAAGATGATGATAAACCCACTCTTGTAAAGCATTGCAGTCAGATAGGGAACTCCTTCCACATACAAGATAGTCAGAGACCATATGGGTTCCTCCTCTAAATCTCATTCAGTGTGAAAACAGCAGGAATTTTTAGTGACAGACATATTCATGTGCTAGGACTGTAATAATCAAAAATGCTATCCTTGATATATCTCCATTGGGTTTCTTTGGTGGTTTATTTTTGGTTTGGTTTTGGTTCTTTTCATTTTTTTTTTTTTGGTCTATTTTTAAAAGGCTACACTTGCACATGATAGCATTTTTATTTTCCATGATCTTCATATGAATTAGGCCATTGTACTTATAAACAAAACTCCTACTTAGAAAGATACTTGATATGTGCGTAGATTATTAACAATTAAGTATTTTTTTTATTACTCAGCATTTTGGGATTTGGTCAGTTCAATCTCTTATTGTGTAATTGTTTTAAATTTCAGTAAAATGTTAGTGTAAAAAGGTAGCAATTCTAAAGAAATCTGATGGATATTCAACTTTGTATAACTTTCATCAGAGAAACAATGCAGCAATACTGATTATCTGATTTATAATGAAAGATGTCTTGTGGAGTTAATCTAGGTCCATGCAACAAGACATAAGGAAAACAGCTCAATCGTTTAAACTGTTGATTATGTACTTCATTTTGACAAAAATGCCCCGCACTAAGGGAGTCATGATCAATCTCTGACATTTTACCTGAAAGGAGAAAAACATTTCACAAAACAATCAAGCAATTTTACTCCTTTGTAGAGGAAAAATGGATAATTCAGCATTGAAATGAACACAGCCGTTTTTCAGAAAGAGCATCACAAGAAAAGTGACATTACCTTTAAGGGGTAAATGTGATTTGCACACAAGTCAAAGTAGCTAATGCCTCTTTATACCAGAAAAAAAGGCGGTGCTTTATTCCTCACATAAACTTTCCTGTAATGACTACTGCAATTTTTCAGTGTGTAATTTCAAGAGCACTACATGTGCTGTCTTTGTAAGCACAAATTAAGCCTCTCCTTTGGTCACCATGGCAAGCTCCTTTGTCGTAGTACAAAGGAAGTCTATTGTGTGAGATCAGGGAATCGAAATAGGATAGAATATAAGCACGCAGTTTATGTATGGATCTTGCCCCTGCTGCTATTCCACATGCCATGTGATCCATGTACTTTCTTTGTCCTGTTTGACCCATATGCCATATGTGTATTGATGCATTTAAAGGTTCCAACAATATGCAGGAAAACCTGCCTAAGCAGTGGAAATATTTCCCTACAAAATTTTCTAGTACAAACTTTTCTCTGCATAATGCATTTTTCCTTCAACAAGATGGTCAACTCCTTGCATGGGGGTGGTGATAGGAGATATACCTCTGATGAATTCTAGCAAATGAGTGTGTTGAAGGTTGAACTCAAACTGCTGTGAAATTATGAAAATAGAGAAAAACAGAGTGGAACCTAACATGACACCTTTCATGCCACTAAACTCAAGTATTTTTCTCAGAGGGAAAACTGCATCCTGCAGTATTTTGCTATGAGTCCCGTACACAATCTAGCTTCATATTGTAACAATACACTTTATTCTTTAAGGAGTTTCTTTTCAGAGATAGAAGGAGCACATGAGGCCCTTGTGGTCTTTGAAATGCTATGTAGGTATAAAACACACAATAATTAAGATATCTGTCAGAACACCATTTTAGTATTTCAAAACTTCTAGCTTACTTTCTGGCAAAGGACATCAGAAACCCGCCTATCCTCACAGTATTAAAATATCACCCACTTTTCCCCTGCGCAGCTGAAAAACTTGAACTGATTATTCATGTACAGTACCTTTTTCATATATAAATAAAGCAGCCTCACCTTTTATGCCCTTTACTTGCTTGTGCCACATATTAATAATTTCAAAATATTCCAAAATCTAATTTATCTTCATATAAAAGGGAAAAAAATCAGAACTGAGTGTATCAACAGGTTTTTGTTTGCTTCCTTTCTTGACTGGTTGACTGGATGGTCTTAAAAGTCTCTTTCAACTTTGATCACCCTCTGATCCCTCTGGTTGGACCTCACATTTCAATGGCTTCTTAACAGCTGTAGAAAGGATTCTTTCTCTTTGAAAATTTCATGTGATAGGCAGGTTTACATATGCTGAAGCCAAAATGAGATATAAAGTCAATTTGCTATCTCTTCTAATAGAAACACATATTTGTATTGCACTCATTTATTTACCTGGGGAAAAATACAAATGTTATGGTAGTAACAAGCAGTTAAAGTGTTTTAGCACTTATTTTTTAAAGATTTCTAACTTAGTTTTAAAAGAAAAATTGCTTCAGGACATCATTTGTTGTTCACAATTAAAATTGAGTATACTGACATACTGCGTAGGAGCGTGAGACTCGGAGCAAAGAAGGGGGAGCACTGAGGGAAAATCACCAATTTTTGCTCCAGTTATGTTTTTTTTTTTGTCCTTGAACAGCTGAAGGAAAGCTATATTTTTTAAATTAACAAAAAATTGCCTGTTTGTATAATGGTTTCATTATAGCATTCTGAAAACAAATATATATTTCGTTCTGATTAATGACAACATTCAGTGGCTGATTTCTGAAAGCTTTTATTCTTAAAAGAGGATTAAGTTTGGTCTTGCCATTGTACATATGGCAGTTCAGTGGAAGGTTGTATTTATGGAAAGACATTGGAAAAGGGGGTGGGAGTTGGGTGAGAAGTCCAAAGAAACTTTAGAAGGTGTGAAGAGGAGACACATTTGGAAAAATAATTTGTAAACATCAGTTAGGAGGGAAAAATAAAAATGAAAATGTTTAGAAACCTATAATAATGCTGTTAAAAATAAATATATGTGAAAACCAGACAAATAATAAAGACTACTTAATGTTTTCTTTTAATACATTCTCCAGAAAGAATTGTAGCTGTAAAAGTTACTGCTAGAATAACAAATGCACTGAGTATTCTAGAACTGTCCAAAATCTTTTCGTAGCCTGGATCTGGCACTTGAAAAAAATTATTAGAAACTTTTGTTTTTCCCAGATGCCAGGGTATTACTCCCAATTCAAGTTTCCAAAGGTCCCCATCAGCAGCCTTGTGCCTGCTACTCAAAAATCTAAGAGAACTGGCAGACGTCTGGAAAAGCTGCAGGTCTGGCTCTCAATCTCCCATTAGAATTTACAGAGTTTTTGTTTCCCTAGCTCTCTTATACAAGCACTGCAATATCTGACCCTCAAGTGATATTAATATTGACCCATCTGGTAAAAGAGGAACATATTCTATACAAGAATGCACCCCATTCCTGTAGAGTCAGAGAACACTGCTGGATCAGGCTACGGCACTGGCGAGACCTATCAGGTAAACGTGCATTTGAGTGGCATCAGCAAAAGCCCCAATTCAAAACAGTGGAATAAGAAAGGACAAGGGAGATTTTTTTTTAAATTACCAGATGGATCTCCAAAAAAGTTGGTTATCAGATGAACAGTGTGATGCAAAATTATACACCAAAGACTAAGTGTAAGTAATTTTGGAGTAGAATTATGTTGTTACAGAAAGCTTTTTAAAACACATTTTTCACAAAATGCAGGGCAGTTGATGCAGGAGAGTATGGATTCATTCATTACAGCATGACGTATATTTTTTCTGTGGGAAGAAAATCTTCTAACACTCTTGAAATAGTGAGTGACATGCTTGTATACATTACTGCAAAGTATGAAAAAAAAATTTTTCTTTATATTCTGCAGGTTATTTACAAGGTGATCATTCAATATCAGACAATATTTTCCACTGTCAGCTTCAAGAGCTTGTTTAATAATTTACAACAACATCTGTATGATCCTAGTATTCATTCTTGTTGAATATAGTGGCCTCGTATGGTACTAGATACTGTATAAAATGGTGACTTGGTAGTGGAATTCACAGAGCCCATGTATCTACCTTGTGAAATACCCACTCCCATTATTATTAAATATGAAATTTTCAGACAATAATAAAATTATTTCTGTAAATACTCTGTCACTAATCTTTTTATCTATTTTAAACCTATATCCTATCAACATGGCTGCATGCATACATATGTTTTGTTACAGCAGTGTAGCTTGAAAATACAGATCTTGAAATAGCTCCAATCAGCTTTTAACAGTTTTTTACTCTATTGGTTATACCCACACTTGCTCCTGCAAATTCTTATGCATCAAAACTATTTTGTGACCAAAATGAACATAAATACACAGGTAATACAGTTATATGAAATAGTAAATAGTTCACATAACGAAGTGTTCAAAGGAGTAAAGTTAAGTGGAAAGTTATTTCTTCCAAACACACCTGTTGCTTTGTACCCTTCATTGTACCCTTGCTTTGAATTTAAATGGT
>VYXF01006838.1:33452-44848 GCA_013397295.1 Polioptila caerulea | reverse complement strand
AATTTCTGCACTAAGTATTTAATCTGATATGTTAAAACATTGAAGATTTTAGAAAGGGAAAAAAGCTGTAGCTGCTCAAAAATAATATTTTAAAAGCCTTGCAGCACCATGCAGCAGAAATGTTATACATTCTTATTCTAACAAAATAAATACTTTCAGGCAAGCTAGGCTGAGCAGAACATGAAACTGAAAATTATAGGAGAAGTAAATTATTATATTACTTTGCATAGAGAGGTAACAGATCTTTTGGCATTGGTTTCCATTATGGTCATCCAACTAGGCCATTTTTATAGCTCTTAAAACAGAAAACTAGGAGTTTTGGCAAGACTGTGAGCAACATTATTTTTTGTGTTGAGGTTTTGTTTGTATGCAAGACAAATGAGAAATACTACTTTCATTATCTTTGCAGAGAAAATTGGTTTGGTTTGAGAAACCTGAAAACATGCTTTGGATAATTTATGCAATTAAAAAGTAAAAAGCAAGGGGTTCATTTCGTCATGTCTCTCTAAATCTCTACTATTGGTCTTGACTTGTCTTTTCAGTGGAAACCTAGTGTTAGCAACGTGGGCAACCTGCTGTGGCCAGAACAGTAGTTTCATAAAACAGAGTAGTGGTAATGATGTCTGTGAACCCCATGGAGATAGCCTGAAACTTCTGACAGTTGCTTCGTGAAATTAAGACTTTCTTTTTGGCTTGGAAATCTTTTTATTTCACTAATTGGGCTGTATCTTGTGGTGATGTAACACATGGTTAAAACTTATGTCTGTATTGTATAATTTTTAGTTTCAATCTCTATGTTCTTGATCTGTTTATTTACTGAGAACAATTACCCTTTTACATAGTGTTATATATTTTCACTGGCTGAAAAGGCTCTTGGAAGTTAAAATAATTAAGTATTCTATCATACTGACAACTAAGCTCACCTGATAAAAATCTGAACATTAACTAAAAGGTAGAGTTTGTTCTACAAGAAAGGTTGGTAGGTGTCACTGAGTACCACAAATGGTTTTATGAGGAGCTAATTGTTCCATTTGTCTTAACTCAAATAATTAGAAGATCTGGTCACTGGGCCTGCCCAACTGTGCATCTTTTTGTTGGCTGAAAGCTGCAGTGTAACAAGAATTGAGGCTTGGAGCTCATCTTCATCCCACAAATAAAGTTAGTACATCCAGATTTGGAAAATGACAGCAGTAATATTCCCATAGTAAAGCTGGAGCTTAGCCCTGTTATACTTATTAAAAAGCCTATTCATACAAATTAAATCCATTCCATATCCTGGTCTCTGATGACAGCTCCATTTTTTTTCTTGTCTGGTTTGAATTACCTCAAGTCTGTACCCAGAAAGAATTTATCCCTTTCAAGAGACTTCTCCAAGCCTATAATAAATTCACATGGGTCATCCCATCAATGTGGTGAATTTGCATTATTATTTCATTATGAGAAGGAAAGAAAGAGGATTAGATCTCTTGCAGTGTTGGCAGCGCCTAAATCAACCCGAACACATGATTAAAGCTGGCATTTATGACTTTAACTGTCAAAGAAAACTAATTGTAAACTGAGAGCTGTGGATAATTATGGTCTTCTTTATTACACCGTTTTCCTCCTATTTATCACAGAATAAACTACAGACAATACAATTGTTTGCATTTAGCTCTTGGTTACTTGTAGCCTATTTATGCAAATGAAAGTTGATCTAGATTCTCAAATTGATGGGTCTATTTTAACTTAGTTTCAATCATGCTGTAAAAACCCTGAAAAAAGTTTTTAAAAAGTCATACAGTAATACTCATGGCAGTGTATTTTGTATTGTCCCACTCATAGTATCCTTTGTTTTTAGCGTCTGCTGGTTAATTTGTTTCTCATAAATGCTACTGAATAAGCAAGCTATTTAAACTAGCTTCTCACAGGAGATATTTTCCCTTCTCTTTTATCATCACTCATATGTTGCTTGTATGAAACAGTATCTCACAGAGCTGTATAAATCATATTTTAATAAGCTGCTTGCACCTTTTTAGAGAAAGGAGTCCCTAAAACTCAGGAATAAAAGTTGTCATAATAACAGGTTTATCATGTTTTTTTGGAAAACAACTACAGGAGTTGTTGCAATAGTTTTTGTTCTTTCTTCACACTGTTTTTAAAATATTTTTTTTTACCCTCTCTTGAAATGAATTACAGATAGAAAAGATTAGACATAGCCAGAGCAGGGAATTCTGGATGTTGAAGGTTATGAAAGATGAAATTTTTGCACTTTTCTTTGGTTAATATTAACTAAAGCCCAGGACACACTGACTGGGGCATCTGACCTTTCAAAAGAGAAATGAATAAAAAAAGGGACATGAAAAAGAAAACAAAAACAAAGAAAAAAGTATATGGGAAATAAATTTATTATATTTGACAGTACAGGAGTTATGAGTGACTAACAGGTGTCTATGAGGCAGAAAACATATTTTTTCATGGTGATGCCTTAAGTTTTAGCTTTCATATTTTCTGGAATCTGTACTGCATTTGTATATCACTTTGAACCACATATAAAGTGTTAGCAAGTCCTCCTCACAGTTTAGTTGGACAGAATAATCCTTTTACAGCCTGAGAACCAAGGACACCATTGTGCAGCTTCAGCCCTGAAAAGTGTAAACGACAGAGAATTGAGGAGAGCAGTCTGGGAGGATGGGACTTCATAACCTGGAGCTGTTATTGGACAATTAACTCCAACATGTAAATGGACCAAAACTTATAAAAGTGTGAAAAGAAAGTGTCAGAGTCCATCTTGGGTCCATCTCAGGTGGAGCCTTGGCTGGGCTCTTACCCTGCCCAAGGTGTATCCTGTGAAGGCCTTTTAATAAATACCCACTTCACTCCTTTAACACTGTCTGGCCTCTGTTCCAGGTAGCCTCTCAAGGCATCAAAGGTAATGTATAACTTAGTCATTGCCCCAGAACGCTATTGCGACCAAAAGGAATCAGTTCACAAAAAAGTTAACTGCATTAGTGACCTCTAAAGTGGTGGTCCAGGCTGTAATCCTTAGGCCAGGAATTCATACACCTGTAGTTACTGGAGCTGGAAGAGCTATTCTCATTGTTTAGTATATTCTCTCCTTAAATACCTGTTGGATACTGTGAGAACAAGAGCATTTGAAATGGATTTTTGATGTGGCAGTTTAAGATAACATTCAAAGTTCCTTGAAAAAGAAAAATAGTAACAAGGGACTTAGTAGGACTGATAATCCATCCGAAGCAATTATTTGAGGTGCATTAATTATGAAATCCTTCTGAGGTTTATTAGAAAATTAAATAAAAAGTAATTGATGGCAGCAGACAATCAGATGCGTAAATATAAAAATATTGTTAGGATGTGAGCAATTGTTAGATTCTGAAGTACTAAGCATTGTGACTCAGGTCCTAACTTAAACAATACTGATAATTTTATGTTTTTAATTCAGTTACCTTTGGGGATCTCAGTCTTAAATGTTTTTCTGTTTGTGAATTTTCTGATGGAATAGTTGCAAGAACAATTAATATAGGCTATAACACCTAATCAGAGCTCTCTGTATTTCTAATCAGATGGGTTGGTGACTGAATTTATTTAGATGCCAAACCAGTTGTGAGTCTTTGTTGGGGGCTAGGATTTTTCCTTTTTTCCCTTTCTCTTAGGGAATTTACTTCCATTTGTTGCTAAGAGGCGATAATGATTGGTATATAAGAGTAAGAAGGAGGGGAGAAGTGCAGCTGCCTACTCTCTTACCTGAGGGCTTTTCTCTTAGGAAGGGCAGAGATACCTGAGATTTTGGGCTCTCTCCCTTTCTCTCTCTCTCTCTCTCTGTCTCTTTCTCTCTCTCTCAGCGTTGGAGTGGTCGCTGCTTGGAGGATTTGTTGCCACCACGGAGCTTTTTCCATCCCACTACTTCTTCCTTACTGAGGATAGGTGAACCTTTGCTTTTTAATGTAAGAGCAGTTGATCTTACTGGAAAGTGCTCTCACCATCTGATCAGGCACTTCAGAGGAAAGCCTGCTCCCCTTCCCGGAGGGCGCATCTCCCGGGCTGTGCGCGGCAGTGGCTGCAGAGAAGCTGCCGGTGCCCAGCACGGCTGCGCTGTGCCGCTGCCTCGGGCTCTTTCACTGCACTCAAACCCAGCACCCCGTGCCCACCCGACCCCACAGCTCCTGCTAAGACTGCGGGGTTTTCTGTTACGTTTTGTTTGCCACCGCAGGGGCCGTGCCTGCCACTGCCGTACCGGCCGCCGCTCCGAGGTTCCCGCTGCAGCCATTTCGCCCCCGGCCCGGCCGCCATCACGGCGTGAGGGAGCCGGGGCCGAGCCCGCGGCACAGCGCCCCCTGCAGGCGCGGGACAAGCCCTGCCCCACCCCGCCCGGCCCGGAGCCAGCAGCGCCCCCGCTGGCCCTGCCCGGAACTGCACGGCGGGGAGGGCGGGAAGAGACCTTGTTGGGTTTCTGGGTGATTCTTTCTTTTGTTTGTTGTTGCTGCCGCTGCTGTTGCTTGTTTGCCTGGTTATACACATACATACTGGCACAGAACTGTTATTCCTTTTCCCACATCTCTGCCTGAAAGCCCCTGAATTTGAAAGTTATAATAATTCAGAGGGAAGGAGGTCATATTCTCCATTCTAAGGGAGGTTCCTGCCTTCTTCGACAAATGCCTGTCTTTCAAACCAAGACAGTCTTCCCAGGTGAGTTTTCAGATATTTAAATGGGTATGATACCCAGACCAGTTAAAGTAATCCAATTTAATTCAGGTAAAGTTTTGCCTAGAATAACTTATGCAGTAGAAAAAAAAAGATTTCTTGAGGAGTCTGCAATTGAAAAGGTCTTATCTGGTATTGCTATTTAATAGGCGGATGTCTCTCACTAGGATCTTGTGGTGGAGAAATCTCATAACTCCACAAGTTTCAGGAATACTGAAGAAACAATAATCTCATTCATAATGTTATGCTTCTAAATATAAGAAAGGTGGAGTAATAAAGCAGCAATTAATGTTTGTAAAACATGGTGGAAGTAAAACACTGCTGGGTGAGAGCTGGACATGCCCCAGCCATGGGCAGTGCCAGCCCAGAGAGCCAAGTGTGTCCTGGGCTGCAGCCAGAGCCCCGTGGGCAGCAGGGCAGGGAGGGGATTCTGCCCCTGTGCCCCGCTCTGCTGAGACCCCACCTGCAGAGCTGCCTCCAGCCCTGGGGTCCCAGCACTGGGAGGACATGGAGCTGCTGGAGAGAGTGCAGAGGAGGGACACCAAGGTGATCAGAGGGATGGAGCTCCTCTCCCATGGGGAAAGGCCAAGAGAGTTGGGTTTGCTCAGCCTGGAGAAGGGAAGGCTTTTGGGTGACCTAGTTCCAGCCTATCAGTACGTGAAGGAAGAAAGGAGGAGAGCTTTTACAGGAGCATGTAGTGACAGGACAAGAGGGAATGGCTTCAAAATGAAATGGTTTAGGTTTACATTAGATAATAGGAAAAGAATTCTTTGCTGTGAGAGTGGTGAGATAGTGGAGCAGGTTGCTCAGAGAAGTTGTGGCTGTCCCATTCCTGGAAATATTCAAGGACAGGATGCATGGGGCTGTAAGCAATCTGGTATGGTGGAAGGTGTCCCTGACCATGGCAGTGAGGTGGATCTCAGTGCTCCTTAAGGTCCCTTCCAATCCAAACCATTTTATGATTCTAAAAAACCAGCTAAAATGAGAAATTCAGATTTATTTAGGTACTTAGACACTATGCTGAGACCAGTAACCTTATTGATTTCAGAAATATTTGAGTGCTTAGAATTTGTAAATTTAATTCCCAAGATTTAAACTTTGTTTAAATATTTGTCAGCTTTTTTATGACATGGCCTTCAGGAACTTGGTTTGGAGAAAAAACATAGAAGTGAATATTTACAAAATTAAAATATGCTAAGAGTTTATAACTAAGATAATAGTGATTTTATCTGCAAAGACAGACTACCAGAGAAATTTACTAACAAATGCAATACATCTGATTATAAATTTTTCAGGCAGTGTTTGCTATAAGGAGACAGAGCTGATGAAAGAAATAAACACGAAAATGATTTATTTTTTCATAAACTATATGACCTATTAAATAAAGACACATTTTGCAATTGGTGTCTCACCAAAAATAATAGGAAAAAAACCCAAAGACAACCTTAAAAATGTACTATGTGGAGCAGAATTCTAGAAAATGCAATAGAACTTTAGCAAACCGTAGAAGAAATTCTTTAGGATACAAAGAAAAGTGCTATGAGACTACAGCCTTTGAATACATGAGAAATTATAAAACAGTGCTAGTACAATGTCTTTGAGAGGCATTATGATAAAGGATCTGGAAGATCTCTCTAAACTGTCTAATAAGAAAAGAGGTAAGGCTAAAAAATAAAAGACAAAACTGTTTGTTAGAAACAATTTAACAGAAATAGATAACACCAAAGGCACAAATGGACTGAATATTTCAAAGGCAGTTGAATATTCTAATACACAAAGAAACAATCCTAGGTTTTGCAATGAATTTTGGTGACTTCCAAGGTCTCTAAATCATAGAATCATTTGGGTTCATAAAGATGTCTAAGACCATTTAGTCCAACTGTTAAATGTGAAAGGCTAATGTGAAATAAATTTAGTAGTGTCTTGATAAAGAAACAGAGGACTTGAAACAGGTGGAAGGGATATCAGATGAGGTGAAAAGTAAGCCTGTAGAAGTCATTGCCAGCATAACTTTACACACTCTGCAGATCAGTGACCTGAAGGAAAGAATACAGGCTTTGTTCCCAGAAGATCTGGTTTCTAAAGAAAGGTGAAGTTTTGTGTTATGATTCACAAGAAAAGGGAAACTGAATGTAAAAGGAGAAAGATGTTTTAGTTCAACAATTATGAATTAAAAAACCAAAACACAGCGAAGCATTTTCTAGTGAAGATACATTAAAAGTGTCCATGAACAGAGCCTAGAACAGAACTATTTCACAGAAAACTGCAAAATAGTTGACTTTAGATCAACCAAAGAAGGTAATAAGTAACTATTGTAATGAAATCAATAAAAGCTGAGAATGTATTTTGAATTGCAGCTCTGGTACTATCATGTTAAATAAAGCTTACAGCTTAGAGGAAAACAAGAAAAGTAAGGACAATCAGAGCCTATAAAATTGTAAGTATACAAAGGTTTTCAAAAGTGTGGTTACAAGGGAAAGGATTCAGCTGTGACAGGAAAAGTAAGTGTGTAGGCTTTATTGATACACTGATAGAACTTGGAAAAGATAGTATGTGGCAGCAAGACTAAGTAGACATGTTTCATTAGGCAAGTAGTTTCGTTGAAAACAGTAGTTTGAAAATTTGGAAACATCACAGTGTGACAAGATTAATATTGATTTCAGAGACTTTTGTACTTTAAAAATTTAGGAAGAGTAATAATTTTTTTTCTGTTAGCAAGCATACTGAGAATTGTACAGGATGATTATTGTGTTTAATTAAGGAGAAGGAAATTCATGGTTTAGGGCTTTATATTTATTTAAAAATTGGCAGAATATCTATTTACTAGGTGATTCACATACTTCAACTGAATGCTACATCACTTCTGATTTATTGAGATAACACCTATGATTCAAAGCCTGTTTTGGTCTGTGGAAGAACTTGTGACATTCTTATAGTCCGGAGGTGGGCACTATCTACACAAATGGATGGGAAGAAGGAGATAACCATATTAGTTCCTGTTCTTCCGTCCACAGTAGCCTCAAACACTTTCAGGAGTCAAATGGTGAGAACATACAACCATCTAAATATTATTGTGTAAATTAGGTTCTTAAAAGATTCCTCAGAAAAAATACTTTTTGTTTCTGCTCTCTGGTTTTGTCTTTGTTTTTTTTCTTTTCTTTTTTCCTTTTCTTTTTCCCCTTTCCCTTTCCCTTACTCCTTCTCTTTTTCTCGCTTTATTATTTTTAACTTTTTTTCCCCCTTTAAAATCCATTAGATTTAAAATGAAAACAAAATGAAACAATGCTATGGAACTCTTTTTGGTATCTTTTTTGATGAATTTTTATTTCCATTCCTATTTCTTCAACTGCTTTGCCAGAAAGCACAGTTTCCCCAGGAAATAAGACACACTGATAGTTCCATTCTGTGTAGCAGATTATTGTAAAATTACTTCAGCTCATTTAGAAGATTTAGTTTTTTCCTGGACAATACACTTCAGTGCTTTTTAATACCAGTCTGGAAATTC
Source organism: Polioptila caerulea (assembly GCA_013397295.1). Classification (NCBI taxonomy): domain Eukaryota; kingdom Metazoa; phylum Chordata; class Aves; order Passeriformes; family Certhiidae; genus Polioptila; species Polioptila caerulea. The sequence continues at coordinate 36,645 of VYXF01006838.1, read as the reverse complement.
AAGCCTCTCAAATGAACTTTCTTGCCTTGTATGTATCAAGATACATAAATGCATCTTCTGAGGAAAAGTATGCAGTAATTCCAATAATAAACCTTCTTTTCCAGATTTTTCACCAAACCACTAAATGCATGTTTTCTTAACTCCAGTAAAACACATTAAGGATGTGTCAGCAAAATAAAATGAGATTTGAGTCTCAATTTGTCTGCAAGAAAAATACATTGAAAATTATGATCACAAGTGAATATCAACAGAAGAAAAAATGCTTATGTGTTGGCAGCATCGGGAGCTCTAACAACAAATTACAGAGGCATTTTCACATTAAAAAATGTATCTTGCAGAGCTACTTAAATGACAAAACATCAAGACTTTTGATCTTCTTGAGACATTTACATTCCTGCTATAAAATTGTCCAAGTAAGCGCTTTGAAAGTTTTATATCAAATCCAAAATACAGACAAGTCTGTGGAAACCAATGGATACCATAATGACTAAGATTTTAACCTGATATAGTTGTCATCTGAGACCCATCTTACTGACTGAGACACATTCAACAGCAGCATGAATTCAATCCCTAGAGAAAATGTCAGGGATATCCAAATAGCCATATTGACAGCAGCCTTTTTGGACTGATTTTCTGATTGTTGTGCTCCTTAGGTGTTTGTGATGAATGCCCATTAGCTGTGTACAGCATGTTTCTCAAGTAGTGCCTACCTTCATGGCATTTATAAGTTAATGTAGCTTTTATGTTGTCTGCAAAAAGCACTTCATTATTCAGGTCATAATGTTAGGAGACCTGGTAAGAAGTAAATTCAAGTTTCAGTAGAGTATTTTTTGGTTGATATTAATTACTGCTTTGCTTTAAAGACAAGATGATTAAACTTGCATCAGAAACAAACAAACAAAAAAACTTCAAAAAAACAGCTGGTCTTGGACAGCCAAGAATCCATTAAAAGCAAAATAAAAATGTGGCAGCAGACACAGTTGCTAGTTCAAAGTATAGTTAACAGTGCACAAATAAGGATAGATACCTAACAATTCCATGAATAACAATCCACTATAAATCACCTCACTGTTTAAGCTGACATGACATAACTTGTTACTTTCTATACCACTAGTAAAAATAGTATGTAAACATTTGTACAAAACTGTAATATACTCTAGAACTAAACAGAACATGAGATTATAACAAAACATGCTGTCTTTTATTATAGTTGTATTTTTTTGGACTGTTTCTACTTTCTTCTTTTTAAATAGAATAACAGTGGAAGAATTTTAGATGGCAAAGCTTAAATAATTAAAACAAAATATTAATTTATTCACATTCTCTGGAGCTACATTGCAACGGCTTATCTTAGTCATGGCAGTGTGTCAGGGTGTGTGCACACAGCAGCTCAGGTACCAGCATCAGGAATTCACCCTGAAAAGCAATAGGCAGCCTTTATGAATTGTAGATGATCTTTGAGTTGCAGCTAGCACAACTCAAAGCAGTCATGGGTAGTCTTTGCTTTCTGTGCCAGTCTGTGTTTCTCAATCAGGAACAGAAGATAGTCACTGAGACACATTTTAATAATTGTGTCTTGAAGCAGCACCAACTGCAGCATCTGAGTTTGCATTGAAAATAATTAGTTGTTTTCTGATAGAGTTTACAAAGTGGGCATTATTCCTATGTTCTTTTCTGTCCCCTTTAGTTGAAAAGACTTGGGAACATTTACTTCCCTATGTTTTCACAAGAAAATATCCCTAAAATCTGGATATGTTTGTAAACAGAACATCAAGAGCATTATATGATGTATACTTCTACATGATAAAGGCTAATGAATTCTGGTTTCCTGTTTCTGAGGCCATTTTCTCATGCTCTCTCTAAATGAGATCATAGCCACTAGCTGAAGACACCTGTTTGCTGATCTGAAATCTAGACAGACAGCGACAAAAGGCACTTTTCTGAAGTTCTTTATATGCCATCCTCCGAGAGAGTAATTTCAAGTTTCTAGCTATGAAACGAACTTTATTACTGCTATAACTGCTGGATATGAGGTAGGGACACTCATCATCACTCCTAAAAAAAACTGTTTTGAGAGGTTTCCTCAAGCCAAAACAGCAGATTAGACTTTAGAACTACCAAAGCTTTTCCTCTAAGAACTCTGCAGGCTCCTCATTTTTTCTTGGAAGGTTAAACCTGTCACTCCTGAAGAATTTTTAGAAAATGTGACAACCAAGTGCCTAGCTGTTTGTAAAAGGTCAAGAAATTTTAATTAGCACAGTGCTGAGGTGGAATGATGCTAAGGATCCTGAAAGAACCAAGAGGACACTCAGGATTTGCACAGGCAAAAATTAATATTTTTTTCTTTTTTTTTCCCCCCAGTGTGATGTTTTAGAGTGCTTTTGCAAGATTGTGGTGGCAATTTACAGCATTCTAGTACCTTTCTTAACTAATCTTCTTGATTTCCATGGCAATATATCCAGTGTTTGCTTTTCCACTTGCAGTAGTATTTGGAATTTTTTTCTTTTCTTCAGCCACACTCATTGCCGCAGTGGAAAAAAAAACCCCAAACGTACTCTAAAGAAACCAAAATTATTTTACCCTATGACTTGAGGACAACTGCCGGCCTCCAAAATTGTGGAAGAAAATATAGAGAGGATTAAAAAAAAAAAAGAGTGACCATCTGATAAACAAAAATTGCAGTCTTATTGCAGGTGCCAAGTTAATCTGGTCCTTCTATCACCTTCAGGATGAAACTATACATATACTTTCAGTTGTCACACAGAACACAATATCCAAATGCAAATTTTGTGAGCTTGTACATGACCAAATTTCTCTCCTCACTCCACTAGAGTCTATAATACAGACTGAGCACTCCTTGGGATCTGGTTGTGACTTGTGAATTGAAATGAATTACATGACAGAACAGGCACTGCAAAGATGGCAGTGACAGATTCTTCCGGAATGTTGGTTGGTGTCGTGGTTTGACACTGTCCCAACGCCAGGCACCCACGACAGTCACTCACTCACCCTCCCCTGCCACAGCTGGGCAGAGGGGAGAGGAATTAACAAAGGGTCCGTGAGGTGAGAGAAGGACCAAGAGAAAACGCTTCAGCGCAAAACAGGCTCAGCTTAGAGGTACAGAGTGAATTTATTACTAACATTATGAGAGGAGGATAGTAAGAAGTTAAATAAGCCCCTAAAACACCTTCCC
>VYXF01006838.1:0-33161 GCA_013397295.1 Polioptila caerulea | reverse complement strand
GGTGGATCTCTGCATCCCCCAGGGATCCCCATGGCTATGGGTGGATCTCTGCATCCCCCAGGGATCCCCATGGCTGCAGGGCACAGCTGCTTCCCCACGGTCTCACCACGGCCTGCAGAGGAATCTCGGCTCCGGTGCCTGGAGCACCTCCTGCCCCTCCTTCTCCACTGACCTTGGTGTCTCCATGTTGTTTCCCTCACATGCTCTCACCGCCTCCTCTTCTTTGGCTGGAATTATCACTGTTCCCCACTTTATTTTGATTTTCCTCTTAAATCTGTCATCCCAGAGGTGTTACCAGCCTAAGTGGCCCAGCCTTGGCCAGCAGCATGTCCATCCTCAGAGCCATCAGGGATTGGCTTTGCTGGACATGGTGGAAGCTTCTGGCAGCTTCTCACAGGAGCCACCTCTGCAGAGCCCCTGCTACCAAAAACCAGGCCAAGCAAAACCAACACATTTGAAAATCTTGAAACTTGATCAGTATGAAGTCTCATTCTGACTGTAGTCTACCAGTATTTGGCATTGCCTAGATTGAGACACTTTTAAAGCACTCCAACAGAAGATGTCCTGTTGTTTGCAGAAACTGCAAGTTCCAGTGCCTGAGGAATTTGCCATGTTTTCCTTTATTTCTGTTCACTGTGATTCTAGAGTGATTTGGGTTCATATGAAAACCCAGCGCCATAGATACGTATTTCACTTTTAATTCAGAAAGAATGGTTTGCTTCCCTTTTAAAAAATATCAAATAAAAAAATTCAAATCAGTATGAATTACTTCAAGTACAGATGGTTAAAGACAGGTTTTTTCCTCCAACAGAAGTCAGCCGACTGAGGTTTTGGTAACACCTTTAATTGACCCATTTGTGCAGGCCTCTGCTGTATTATAAAATACATGACACAAAATCAGTAAATACTTAGATCTTTCAATAGACAGATTGTAATAGCCACAGCCTTTTTGCTAAAAAGTCTATGGACGCTGTGTCTGCTTATGTAAATAAGGTTGGTTATTAAAGCAACCTTAGCTGATATTAACAAAGATATTTCCATGTACAGTTGTCATTGATTTCAGTGAAAATTAGAGCCTTAAGACAGAATTAGAACCTGAATACTTTGGCTGAACTGGACCTGAGCATAAGCAAATGGCTTGAACTTTCTGCTGAAATAAACTCCAGCAAACTCAAGTATGAATATAGTGGAAACAATCTGAAAATGTTAGTGTTAGTGGATATTTTTCATGCTGTGGCTGCTTCTGTAAGAGGGCAAAATCCAAAAAGATATGAAAAATTAAGATGAAAAGGAGAAATAAATTATTAATAAAGCAAAGTACTGCTGCTTTCTCTGTGCACATTTTCAGATCTATTAGATTTTTTCTCATTGTTCTGCATAAATTGCTTCTGACTGTACAATGGACTTCAGCAGGGCCATAGATTTCAGGTTCTTGATTTTTCATAATTCACTCAAATGCCAGCTCAATGACATTAAGTGGAAAAATAGAAAAAAATGCCTTCACTTTTCCACAGAAACAATTTTGAAAATCCATTTACATGGAAAATAAAGAGGCATTAAGCCCAGTGCAAATCTGTAGCTGAATACAAAAATCTGAAAGCATAATATTTTATTTTTCCAGATAAGACAATACAAACTGTTATTTACTGCCTGAAAGGGTTGAAGAGTGCTGGGTTCCATAGAAGTGAGCTGTTTTCTAATTTACGGTATGGTAAAAAGACCTTCTAAAACCACTTTTGCTTTTCTTTCTTCTTTTTTCCTTTTTAAGAAAATATACCTTAAGCAGAAGGCTTTACGAGAGAGTTTTAAAAAGTAAAGAATTAGTATTTATTAAACAGGCATTTATTTTTATTCACTTGTCCTTATGCTTCTCAAATTGCTCACTCTTTCAAATGGTGTTGTAAGATTTTCACTGCTACAAACTATTTACCACTTGCCAAATTGCAATGCTCAAGTGAGTGTTCTGTAAGATGTTTTGCCAAACATTGTTATCTACAACACAGTTAAGACAGGAAAAAAGAATTTTTGTACCAAGAGGAAGGCAGCTATTCTGTGGCAGCAGAGAAAAAACAAGCAGAAAAGACAGTCTTGCATGTATTTAATAGAAATGTATATAGTGTCTAACCAGGAGAGCTCTGATGCTGCAACCTGAGAATACAAAACTGACTGGAACTAGTGAAAGTATGTTTTCATGGTTTAGGTATGTTCCAGTTGCTCAACTACAGCAGACCAAAAGCTAATACTCTGAGAGTAGAGTTTCTTAGATGTCAAAATGGTTAGAGCTCATTTCCTCACTCTTTTACCAGGTGTACATTCACGCTTTCAAGTTTATATACATCTATTGCTAGGAGCACTCAATTTCTTCAACTGCAACACTGGAGTAGAGATATAGTATTTACTAAGTCACCTTGAGGGAGACCTGAACACCTGGCAGACAAAAGAGCTCTGTCTACTTTGAGTTCTTGTATCTTGCCTTTCTCTGAAGGACCTAAAGGATGTGATCTTGTCTTGCTAGGTTGTAAATTCAACCTAGTGTGTTAGACAGGTTTTGTCGGTAGGTCACAGGAAGCATAAGGGAGACTGCTTTTAAAGGAGCACAAAATATCCATGTTAGTACTCTAATGAAATGCCACAGAAATTCAGCTTTGCATGTTCACAAAATTGTTTTCTCCTGATGTAAAAATTCAAAGTGTACTGCAGAGGCATTAACTCCCCGAAATTGCCGAAATCTGAGAGAAGGGAAAAAAATGCTCCCAAATGGCATTCACTCAAGTGTTCTGTTCAAAATTTAGCATCATCCATTAGTATTCACACAAACAAAATATGAAATTGTCTCCTAATGGTGAATGAGAAGTACTTATAACACTAAGGAATAAGATACTCTCTGTGCCTTGCTGGGATATTGCTTCAGCCAGCTGAGAAATGGTCACATCTCAGCATGGCACACACATAATAATATTATTTGTTGTGATTATAGAGTGGTATCACGCTAATAGTAGAAAACTGAAAACTTGCAAGCAAAAAGTGTATCTCTTCTATTAATAAGAGATAGAATATGAAAATGGAATGAGTTGATGAATATCTTGATTTGATGATTGTCTAAGTATTATTTTGCTCAAGGAAAACAGCACCCCCAACATGGTTTTATAATCTTCTTTCTGTTATTATTTTGAATAAAACAATTTTTAGAGACAATTTTTATGTCAGCTCATCCTCATAGTCCTTCATGGCCTTTTGAATGATACTAAAATCAGTGACTTAAAAAAATGTTCCTCTAGTATTTTTTACTGTACCATCCACTTGCGCTGCGAGATAGGAAACCTAGCTCCCACATACAAAGAAAAGGTTCAATATTCTGATGTGTGTTTTGTAACATCTAGAGTACAAGAATCCAGCAATTTGGCACGTTTTCTTTCACATTTAAGCTGTTTTTCTAGAAGTCATCCCCATTTAAGCTGCATGCTTTTCCTAGCTTTGTATTTGTTTTCCATTAGGAGGTTGGTTTGTGTCTTTTCTAGAGATGGCAATGAAATACACATGATGATCAGTATTTAGCAAGACATTGCAACGAGCAGGTATTGAATACATTACTGATTACTTTTTTTCCAAAAATTTGGAAATGTATATACTTTCAGGCAGCACATAGAAAAGTTTATCAGTGCTTTCATCTGGCTCCATCCAGCCTCATATAACTAAATGCAGGTGTCAACATGAATCAGGAAGCAGAAAATTTCTTTTATGATTTTATGTCTGCAACAGAAATCAACCCTCAATAAGTCATGATTTTCAAGTGGGGTAGCTTAAAGTTGGCAACCTAAGCTAATAGTTAAATGACATTGTAAAATTTCTAAATGCAAGCTATTTGTGAGCAGGTCTTTTCATACTTTGCAAAACAACTTAGTTTAAAACAAGACTTTAGGTGTAAAGCTATATTGTTGGCATAAGAAATAATCTTAGAAACAGTCTTTAGTTCTGTTGAAAAGCCTTGCTATGCCCATGAATGGACACTGCCAAGACTTTCTAAATTACTTCAGCAAAAGATGTAATCTGTAACACTGAAAAACCTGGCTCAGTCAAGGTTTTCCAATTTTTCTGTTTTCCAACTTATTTTCCTTCTGTCTCAGAAAACTACAGTGAAAGTTACCACCAGTACAATTTATTATTGGGTTATAAAGATCTTTTCACACCGTGACCCTGGAACACTAACAATGGTCCAAGGGCCAAAGCCCTTTTGAGACACAGGAAAAAATACATGGTGGGCTGGGTTTGTGTGGGTCTCCTGATATATAAAAGCGCAGAAAATTGACATGACAGCAGCTTCCACTCAATCATACATAGCACAGGTGGCAGCTGCTCCAACAATTTCCACTTCTCGCTCTGCTTAGCTTTTCCTAGCAATGGCAATGGCAGAAGTACTACGATTCAAGCTTTAAAATGCATGAACCTCTGGAGAAATCTGGCACCACAAAATGCTATTGTAGCAATTCAGCTAAAGGCAAAGCAATTGCTGCCTGCAGTGGTGCATTTCTACCTTGATGAGCTACTTAGAGAAATCAGAAAATGTCCATCTGAAAATCTGTAATAAAAACTTTTTGCTGGTCTTATCTTGCCAGTTTAGCCTGTTGGATTGCTCGTTTGCACATCAACAAGCATATAGATGTTTAGCATGAATGGATCTGTTTAGCATGGCAGGAAATATTATAACAGACAAGAGATTCAGATTGCTACTGCAAAATGCAGAGCATCTGGCAGATATAGAAGTGAACTTGCCAAGAATGAATTAAAAATATGCATATAGTTCGGAAATTGCTTTGCTGCCGGCTTATAAATCAAGGGGTGACCAAAGTATGTTCCACTGTAGGGTGGCAATTATGAACTCGGATTTCTTTTACATCATTGTCCCATTTGATGCTCAATTTGTTATGTTTTACCCTATTAGAATTTTATGTCCTGGATTAACCAATGGTCTTGCATTATTGCATCAGGTTAAGTACTAATGTTTCTAATTTGTTTGCTTTTGTTTTAGAAAGAGTCACACTGGAAAAGAGTTTTTATGACATCCACAATTTGAAATTTTCAGCTTCATTTTCAACAACAAAATAATGCTTTTAAACAAAAGAAGGACTGTACTTAGTATTGAATTAATTCAGTAGTTTTAACCAGTTCCATAACAACATCTTCTACAATTGAGATTTGATATATATTGAAGCTTTGGACCAACCTAGCTCCATTCAAAAAACAGCAATAATAATAAAGTTCTTTAGAAGTACTTGATTAATACAGACCAGCAAAATACCATTGTGGAAACAAAAAGTAGTGTGCCTGATGCTGCTTTTGGGATGTGTTCCTGTATCATATTGAGTCCATCATTTGCTGCAGTTTGCAGTATACTCTGAGTTGCATTTTATTTATTCTGGCATTGTACTTCCCAACTTGTTACCAGAATTTATAAATATCTGTAAGCTTCTTCCTTGTTCACCACAGGGAAGCCAAATAAACAATACAAATAAGATAAATTATGGATCGGTCATCCATAAGTTCATTAAGTAAAAAAAAGATATAAATAGAAAAACAGGTGGCTCAAAGATGTGTCTCAGGGTCCTGTTTTTTCCTCTGCAACACCTGTTTGATTGTAATGGCAGTTGTGTACCCCAGTACATGTGACAAGAAGTACTGAATCAAAGAAACATTTTGTTCATGGCGATCTAGAAAAGAAAAATTTTCTTTTTCAGCAAAAGAGTGTGGGTTTGGTACAACTAACCTGTCTTGAGACAGCATGAGTTTTAAATAATTCAATTTTGTATTCAGGATACTGAAGTATTTCATATGTCAAAACCCACTACCAAAACAACAAAACCAAGCTCTGAAAGATTGTTCATGTCAAAACTCAGTTTATTATTATCACCTCAATAAAGGAGAAGAGGAAAAGAAAGAGAGGAAAATAATGTCAGCAGCAGTAGTGGCCCGCTAGCTGAGCAATGTGCACACTGTAAACATTTAATTACTGCTTATTTATCAATGGGACTGATTATTTTTCCTTTCTGTTATTATAAGGAGCAAAGCATAAATGAGATTTAAAGTGGATTTGGAGAAGGCAAAAACTGTAACTTAATGAGCAAGCTTAGTCACAGTACAAAGGGAAAATCATGAAAGAGGCACCGAAATTAGTGTCTGTGTGCATAAAGCATTAATTTATTACAATTAAAACCATTAGTGAAGCATAAGGAATAGAGTAGAACATGAAAAGAGATGAAGGTGTATGGAGATTTTTTTTTTATAATGTAGAGGCTTGAAGGCCTGGAAAAGCAGTCAGATTTTGTACCAGAGCCAATGACTTTTAGTCTTCCTACACTGATTGTTTTTGAGAGCTCAACAGTACTACAGAAAAATGTATTTCTGGGAGTTCTTGGCCTCTTTCTTTTGATATACACTCTTTCAATATAAAAGCTATTGATAGTTTTTCGAAAATAGAATTTAAAATGATCATTTAATAACTTTACAAATCCAGGTGGATTTCTCACGCAAAACTTTTTGTCAGGCGTCTTCAGTTCTCAAATCTCCAAATCTCATGGGATTTATTCTCTCTAAAATACATAACAATCTCTAAATGAAAATGCTATTACATTATAAATCCATTTATCTTCTACTCAGACACATAGTTTTTTTAAAGTGGGATAATATTCCTAGGTGTCAGAGTGCAAATCAAAGACTTCGTTACAATAATTGATAATATCTATTGAGAAAACAATTTAAAAAATGTCTTTGAAATCCAAATCTCCACCCCTCTGTGTACCAACTGCACAGCCATTTTTTTTTTTTCTCACTGCAATATATTTTATCAAAATAGCCCAGTCTTTGAAGCAGATTCACCTTTGGTTCACAAGATTATGTGAAAAATTTATACTGTGCTCTCATGGGGGTAACAGTGACTGCATTCCTTAGCACCCTAACATGGTACGTGTCCCTGACCTTTTGAGTTTCTCTCTTCTACCATGAACTCTCAGAGGAACCTTACAGGAAAACGGTATGGAACAGTCACCTTTATATTTCCTCCAATGACACACGTAGGAGAGGAGGAAATACTAAATCTGGCAACAGGCACGTCTGTTTCAAATCAAAGAAAAGAGTGTGTTAGGAAAGAGGTGAGACTTATTGTGTCTGTTTTTTTTCCTGGAAAGTGGTTTTACAGGCTCTTTTCAGATGTCAGTAGGAACCACTCTTTCTGCTGGAGTTAGTCTTAACTTTCACAGAGAAACTAACAATTTTTCTGCTTTTACATTACTCCAGGATTTAAGATGCTAGAATTGATACCCTAATAAAATGATTACTCTGCCTCTGGTTTGGGTATTTTTTTTTCTGTTTTGTAGTGGGGTTTTGTATTACAGTGACCAGTTCAAAGTTCAAGCATTCAAACAAGTTTGAAGTTTTCATGTAATGACTGAAAAACCACTTCCTCTGTTTCATATAGGAGTATTTGTTCAATGTTTCTGTTTGAACAATGTGTGTTAAAATAGAATGTTTCTTGAATAACAGCTGATGAATAATTTTACTTGTTTAGTGGTATCAGGAATCTGGCCACTGAGGGATCCAGTATAAATTCTGATTTAATCTAAAATTCCACAGAAGTTCTCAAGAGAAATGCACACAGCAGCACTTCAAGGCACAGTTATTAAGTCATGCCTGTTCAAACAGAAGTGAACTCTGACATGGGCAGAATGGAAGCTTTCACAGCTAGACTTCCTATGGCAGGACTGCGAACTTAAATCCTCTTTGTTATGTCCAGACTATTCTAGTTTGCAGCCATCTGACCCAGTCTCCTGTTTATGATAGATCTGAGGTTCAGCTAGAGGCTGTTGGGAGTGGAGAAGACAGAAAGCCAGCTAATGAAAGGGAAACATTCTTGGAGGAAGGGTCCAAGAAATGTGTCTATACAATTTGCCAAAGTAAAAGAATCACAGTTATGTGAATCATAAAGGAAATCACAATATAGTAGTTGTCTCAGTTCCAGAATCACTTTCCTCATATTTATGTTTTTAAGAACATGTAACATACACAAATACATGTACATTTATATACACATACAAATTAAACACATTAAAATTTCATGCTTGCCCATCTGACAATATGTCAAGGTATAAAAAAAATTTCTTCTTCTTTTTTTTTTTTTTTTATGTATTAGTGTTAGACTAGAAAAAATACCCTAGTAGCTTTCCTCATCATCTGTCTATTTCAATGTATAAAATATTGTAGAAAATCCATTTTTTTAATATTTCATTTCTGCCCATCACATGCAAGCACAGGGGAAAACAGAAAAACATACACATGAATATACTCATGCTTTGCTCTCTGTCAGAAAAGACCTGCCCTGTCCCTCCCAGAGCCTAACACTGCCTTTCCCTCCTTTGCAGTTCAACACTAGGTGTTCATTTGGCCGTGTACACAGTGATACAAACAGATCTGTTTTGGCATAATTGCTTCTGGACACAGTGGAAATAACCTGCTCTAATGGTATTATTATGATGCAAAATGATTTCTTTGTCTTTTCCTTTCCCCAGCTCTTCCAGCTGTAGGGGTGTCTCTGTACAGGGCCTGAACCAAGAATTATAAGCAATTATATTAATATGATTGCCATGTGGGGACAAACTGGGTGTTTTGATGGGCAAACATTCATTGGACCCTTATCTATCCTCTTTAAAAGATGTATATGTAGCCAGGCAGGACAGGGAAACAAAATGAGTGGATTAAAGGGAAAAAGTTAGAAAAAATTTCAAAGGTTTTCTGATTGGCAGGGGAGTATAGTTGGGTAAACTAGCTTGCTGAACTGATCTTTAGCTTCTACATTTTTTCTTTTACATTTTGTGAAACTGCTACAAACAACGCTAACATTCTTTTGGGTACAAATGTTTACTTTCTGTATAAGCCTCAAACCATTATGCCGTTGCGTAAAACCATTTTGGATAAGCAGCCAAGATTTTTCAAATCACATTTACCTCATAATGATATATAATATATGACTATGACATTTTGTACACTTTTTCTGAGTTCCATTTCATTATACAAGAACTTTATTGTTATTATCATTTCTTGGTATGACAGGGATCTAAACTGAAAGAAAATAGGACAAATAATTTCTTAGCCTAACTTTTTCATAGAATTGTTTAGAGCAGAAATAATTTAAAAGTATCAAATCAAGAATGGTAAGAAAATAAGTGGAGGTTTTTGTGACCATTAAGGTTATTTTTCACCTTCTGCTTGACCATTTTTCAACACAATGACACTACACCTACCTTGCAAAGATTTTGGTTCTATTGTTAATCTCAAGTATATGTCTTGGTTTTCCCACTGATCCTTTGTGGAGTACAATGAGAACATATGCTGCATGGAATCCAGGCTTTTGTTAACACCATAGCAAAAATAGTGAGAAACCTAGGCAAACACAGAAAATATTTTGCACTTTGAATACAGCAGCCAGTATCCTTGGTGTTCCTACTAGATATGGGAATGGGATAACACCTAGGAGCAGGTTTTTCACTGAATGTGCTGGAAGGGTGACAACCTTCACCCTAATGAAGTACTGAAGTGCTTCAATTTCAAGCTGTAGTTAATACATATATATATATATTTAATTTCAAGCCATGTAATTTATAATGAACTAAGATATACATAAGATATATGTATATCTTAGTTCATTCTACTTGCTGTTAGTGCTCCTATTTCCCACTACCCTGAAAAAGCTACTCATTGTTTCTTGTGCTCTCAGTGACTCAAAATAAGGACATAAAAGAAACTGCTGGGGCTCAAGCCCTGAGTTCTTAGTACAAAGCTGATTTCAGTGATGTTGAACACCTTTACTGCAGGAACCTATTTTTTATACTACAAGTGACTGTCAAGCTAATAAGCAGCAGGCTACTTTATTTTTTTAATGTTACAATCTGATTCATGATTTAATGGAAAGTCTAAAATTGAGCTTCTAAATATTAGTTGAAATTCATAATAACTTGTTCTAGACAAAAATATGTCCTGCAATTCTTTTTAACTCTCACCTTTGTAAGACATGTATTTAACTATAGCCTTTACGACAAAAAATATCAAGACATTCTCATCCTTTGGGAACTCAATATTCAGAANAGGAATTAAGAATTATATAAAATAGATTACTACACTATCAATTCAGCATTATGACATAGATATGTCTTCTAGCGTATTTTTCATGAAAGACAGTGGGAATGAATTGGAATAGAAAACTTATATTGACTTGAATACTGAAAATGCTGCTATACTTTACCAGGAGGTTACTGGTCAAGACCCAAACATTTTTTCATCACGCTTCTGTGCAGCCTAGCAGGTTTAGGACATCTTTCTCTTGGATTAAGCAACTTGTGCAAGAGAGAGTCTTAGTTTTCCCTTTGTAGCTTTGTTGGAACACCTGCTCTTCAGAGTGCTGAAAGTCCTACCGGTTAGTGGCATAAATTCCTTGCTTTCTTTCTTCTGTGCTTTTGGTTTTAATTTTTCTCTTCAATGTTTTCCATAGGCCAACCCCTTGTTCTGCCATACCATGCAACCATTATTTATGTAAGTTTCTGACACTTTATAAGGAACTTCACACTTGTGCCTTACAGGTGGAGATTACTAAAGAGGATTTTATTTTTTCTGGAGAAAGGACACAAATGATCTCTTCAGAGATCCCTTCAAATTATGAATGCATAAATGGATATATTTGCCCTTTTTTTTTAATATTAAAACTTTAGTGTGTTTCTTAGTGTAAAAAAACTTTTTTAGGATAAAAACAGTGTCTTTTTTCCCCTTTACTGCTTTAACTTCTTTAAGACTCCTTCCTTCCTTCCTTCCTTCCTTCCTTCCTGAACTTCCTTCCTTCCTGAACTTCCTGAACTTCCCTGAATTTCCTTCCCCTTTCTTGACTTCTTTTAAATGATTTAAAGGCTATTGGTTTCTCTAACTTCCCTGAAATTTAGCTGCATCTCTAACATCTGGTCTTCCAACAAGCTTTGTCTCAGCTCAGTTACACTCCCATTCTATTGTGGTTTATATGTACTTTGTCTTCCTGCACAGCCTGTCTCTTGAACATGTGAGTGTCCATCACAAGTTTCCTGAATGTCTTGCCTTTCCTCCCTGGGCTGTATCTAGTGTCCCCTTTATTTTCATAAGCCTGAATAAAGCATGTTGCTCTGAAAACAGTTATTCAGTTGGTCCACAGAACCAAAAATTATTTTGTAATGTGTTTGGAATTACACAAAATATGGAACTGTGAAAATAGCTCTGGAGTCCAGGCTGGAGCTAGATGGTGAGCAGCTCAAGAATTTCAGTGCTGCACGTATCTATAGTGAGGTTATGGGAGTTCAGGTGTTCCAAACATAGACATTTTTTTATTCTGGTGATGTATTCAGACACCTAGTGTGCCAGTTACACATCTAAGAACATTTCAATGTAGCAGAATCTCTTAAACCGTCTATAGTGCTAGCTGGAGCTCGCACTTCTAGACACGAATTGGTCCGTCTGGCTATATGTATCCAGGTGGATGTCCTGTCTTGCCTGCTTCAGTCAGTGTTTGCATGGGACTTTTGCTTTGTATTGCTTTGGAATGTGCAGCAGTGTTTCGTATGCCCTTGTCTAGCTAGCTTTCTCTGTGTGTTAGCAGTTCACAGAGTTAAAATCCAGCTCTCTGATAGTTAACTTTTCTGGTGACTCATGAAGGGAGTCCTAGGACTCTGAAGAGTCATTGCGCAGGAATAGCCCTGCTACGAAGTTAAGAGCTTGTGGAAGGATCTGAAAAGACCACACTGGGTAAAAAGGGTTGGCTGGAACATTAAAAATTATTTAAGGAAAAAGAAAACAGAAGCAGAATTCCTGGTAAATGAGAGACTTCTACAGAAAAAGTGGTTTGGACCAGCCTGAATAAAATATCATGTTCTTGATTTTAAATAGCCAAGTCCTTCTTGTATTCAAGTCAGAGCTCATTAGAGCAATTCCTGACTGAAGTCTGCATTGGGACCACAGGATGAAAATATCTTGAGGAGAAGGGCTGGTATAATATTGTCATAGGAAGAATACAAGGTATTATAGCTCCGCAATTTAAATATCCAAATAGTAAACCACAATCATCTTTAGTTACACAACTTTTCTTTTCTTCCTCCTTAATTTTCCACCTTGAGGCTGAAGTAAATGATAGTAGTATTGAAAGCATTTAATGACATGTGTGATCTATTGCTCAAAGTCTTTCTGCTGACTGTATTTGTGAACTTCTTTGGTAAGTACTAAATGTATGTATGTGATGATTAATTTGTCACACATGTCTAATCATTTCTCTGTTTAAAAATTAATGGAAAAGGAATCTCAGTATTTCATGCTGAAGCCCTAACTATGTCTTACTTTTATTTACAGAATTCAACTATAGCACAGTCTTGCTTTGCTACCAGGAACAGTTTTTCAAAAGAAACAATACCACACATAAGTCCCTTAGTTTATATGCGTTTTCCCCATATTGCCACTGCTAGGTCTTACCTTATTTTTAAAGTGAAACATGAATTGACTAGCCTTGGAGCCAAATTGATATGGTAAAAAAATATATAAACAGTGCAAGTAACATCTCAACAGCCTTGGAAGGCCTATAGTCATGGTACCACAGCATTAACAATTTTTATTCTTGGATTCTGAGAAGGATTATTCTTTGTTTAAAAATAAAAAAAACCCTTTTTTATTTTGTCTTTGAATTTGAGATTGCACAAAAAATTGTCCCCTCTTGCAGACAGTCCAATGTGCAGAGGCATAAGCGAGATATTACTGGATTCAAAGCATCTCAGTCAATGACATCAGGAACAAGAGCTTTCAGCAATTTAAAGTTCACCCTAAGCATTAAACCTTCTTATAAAATCTATTACCTCCAGGTCCTGGTAATGAACACATTCAAGTTCCTCATCTTGATCTTCAGGGTTCTCATTAGACTTGACAGCAGATTGTGTCAGAGATTTAACTCTTGGTTATCAAGATTCACTGGAGACGCAAAGGCCCCCACCAACAACAGGGGAAAGAAAGACTTCAATGTTCTCTTAGAGGGAGACATTCTTAGATTGTGACATGGAGCTTCTCTCTCTACAGACACAAAAGATGCTCAGGAAGAAATGTAAGCATTACTTCTACACAGCCATCTCTCTACTAATTGAGAATAAGTTTCTATGAGAAACAGTGGCTAAATGATGATAGATGCAAAGCCAGAGTGAGGAGGAAGAAATTTAAGCTGTAGACAGTTCCCTCCAAAAAACTGCAAGAAAAGGAAATAAAGATGTATCTGTTTTTGACCTACATTTCACTTTCTGTAATTTCCATAGGGTATTCAGATATCACAGTAATTAATAGCATGAATTAGGCCACATATTTCAAATAACTACAGGAATGTACAGGAGGTGCAGGTTATGGACTACACAGAGCTGTAAAGTCTCAAGAAAACTGAAAGCAGCTGCCAAAGCAAACAAAAGAAATCACCTTTTCAATCCAGTTGCATTTCCAAAAAAATTTCTGTTTTAGGAGTAATTACTAGCTGCACATCCTGTGTAATACTAACAAATATAAAACAACTTTTTCTCAAGAATCAATTATAAAATTTATACCTTCGGCTTTTATTTTTACTTTGTATAGTGTATATAACATTCTATACATATAATATTCTCTACGTACCTACATATTAACGTTGCCATTTGGTTATCTTGAGATGGTTTTTGTACTCAGATTTCTGTGCAATCAAGATCAAGTAGAGAAATGCAGGCCAAAGAGAGAGATAAGTCATCTCTATTTTGTGTGAGGTGTTGACACTTATTAATTTAATGTTCTCATGAAACCATACAGGGAAACAGTTTAAAAATACAAAATAAAATGATTGTAAATTAAGAGATAATATTATAACAAATTCAGATATGTTATCACAGTGAACTGTACAGCAAAATACAAGTAAGTCAGTAAGACTGACTTTCTAAAGATTTATAGCCTCAGTACATTCAGTGAAAAACCTACACTTATTGTTTGCTTTTTGCTTTATAGTGTGATTTACTGCTTTTGTGGGGCTTAGTCTTTGTTATTTTGGTTTTGTGGAAGAAAATAGTAATTACACTCTAGCTTACAATTTCCTTCTTCATGGTCACAGTCAAAATTCTAAAACACCTATTGGAAAACATAACTTGTCCACTGTAGTTATGTATTTTTTCTTTCCATTTCACTGTGAAAAGTTTGTCTAAGTGAATAGCAACAAGGGTAATAAACTACTGTTTAGTAGAAATAGTAAAAAACTTGGAATGGAAAAAAAAAAATAATCTGATGCACAAAACATTGCCTTTAGGCTCAGAATGCTTTTGACTTTCTTCTGGCAAAAACTGTGTCATTAAACAAAACAAATCGGTATTTTTATTCACTATTTTACAACAACACAAAATGCACCCAAGTAGTGATGGGAGGTTGAAAAAAGTAAGCTATAATAGATGCAAGCCTTTATTCTATACAGTTTTCCTCTTAGATTTGTATATATACATACACTTCAAACACATTTCAAAATGGTTCTTTCAATGTCTTATACAAGAGTATGAATTATTCTCCTATCAGATTTGCGCAAAATAAATCACTAAGGATAGGATGTTTGAAAGTTATAATAAAAAAAGTAAGGGATGAAGCCAGATGATGTTTTTCTTAAGATTTTGAACAGCAAAATGTAATTAATAGACCCGTTTTTGCCACCATAATGTTCCAGTAGCATAACAATTCTTACTAGTAGTTTATCTATTTACTACTCTTTCTAGTTTTCATAGTCTTTATTCATGTGCTATCAAGTTTCTACTGACAGCTCTTATCTACTGAAGAAAATTTTTGGTTTTGTTTAGTTTTTTCCCTTTCCTTTCATATTAACATTGCTTGCTTTTTCATGGAAAAATGTTGATCCAAGTGTGTGGCCTCTAGTTTAATCATCATTCACCTGTGCTGGATCTACATTTCAAAAGTAATATGCTTCCAATCTTTTTTCCCCCTTTTTTTAAAAAAAAAGTAATCCCTGAGTTTTATCAAGGTGTCTGAACCTGAGAGAGCAATCTAGAAGCTTGTAATGAATACAGCTGTTACTTAAAATAACTGTTATTGGTCCTACTGCTTAAGTAATGTTAAGGAAATGGAGCTTTGACTTCTTTTCTGTAGAAACTTTCTACATGAAATATAGGTTTTAATTCACAGCTATTTTATTTTGCCATCTATGACAGCCCCAAACTACCTGGTATTTGAATGCAGAAAATGGTATACTCTGGTGATTTTAGCAAAGCAGGCTGAAATACCAGAAGAGAAAGCTAACAACGGAAAAAAATTAATAGTTCTGTGGTGAGATGAAGCGAAATCTTCCTGGTGAATCTCCACATGCAGCCTGACAGCTGAGCCCAGGAACAAAAGCTGCTGTGGGCTCTGTCTGGGGGCTCAGCCTTTGCAGCCACACAGTCACAGCAGACTTGGGGTGGCCTTGTGCTTCCCGTGAGAGATTTGAACCGTGATGCTCAGTCTTTTTGTACTGGATATCCACTGTGCTGAACTTTTTATTTGCCACAATACCTGATGTTACATTCAGGTATGAGGCCTGCCAAGCTCCCCTGTGATCAGATGTCTTCCACTGAGGCTTACAGCCATCTAGAAATCTTTCAAACATTGAAAACAGATTTTAAAAAAAGGCTAGCCTCAAGCATGATAAAATGGTAGTAAATACGAGGAAGAGTTGTGTTTGATTCCTAACTTATGATTCCTGTTCAATGCATCATTTGAATGCATTTTCGTTGGAGAAACTTTTTAAAACCCATTAAAAAAATTAGCTTGGCTTCTATGTTTTCACATTATATTTCAAATGCAAGTATTTATCTGAGATCAGTCTTGATTTTTCTAGCTTTTCTGCTTTAACTTCTCTTTTTGTTGCTTAGAGAGGGTGTGAGTCTGGGTGTAGAGTGAGTGTAGAAACCACTGACTGGCTGTGGTTCTTGTCATACAAGAGAAGTGAATGCTGATTTTTGACAATGTGTCTCCATTTTCAAAGTAGCCACTCACCCTTTACCTGCAGTAATTTAGGATTGTCAGCCTGAGATGTTCCTGTCTTCCCTACATTAGCAAGTTTAACATGTAGGGGATTGGAGGAACACCTTATGTCCTCTTCTCCATTTCATGGACATTAACCTGGACTTTAATTTTAATGCAAAGGGCGTGAGTGCTTCAACCACCTCAGCCTTTTATTTAACTTACTCGTAGGGCAACAGAAGAAAAAATGCATACTGTTATTTGTTTTCCCATTGGAAACAAGAAGTATATGTTCCTAAGTAAAAAAATTAAATAAAAACTGAGTATCAAAAGCCTTTAAATGTGTTTAAAACTGAGCAGCTTTCCTGCCAACCAGCACTATCCACAGCCAGTACATACAAACATGAGAATAATGGGCAGGGTTTTTTTTATTGTAAGTACAGGAAAGAGCATTAAGAGGAAAAAACAAACAAATCAAAGTCAGGGACAATTACCTGGAAAGGGAAAGAAATGGATCCGCTCTAAATACATGTTCATCAGTCGACGACTTATTTATTTTTGAGAGAAACACATCAAGGTGGAAGGATATTTATTATTTAAAGGAGGTGTTCTTCTGGGTCTGCTGTCCTTGATAGCAACTATTGTTCCAGATGGAAATAAATAAGTAAACAAAAACCTCCACCTGATTAGGAAGGATTGGAAAAAGCAGCCAGGAAGGGCACTTTGATAACTTAAAGGCTTTGCAATAGTATTCCCACATCTGCTGTGCTCCAATAATTATTTTTATTCTCTTTTGTTACTCTCCTTTCTTCCCATGGAAGGTTATATTTTTCTATAATTACCACAAGCAAATCTTTCTTTGGCAACACATATAGTGATTAATCCGATTTTCTTTACTGCAGAAGTGAGTGGCTTTTGTATATCCTCTTTTTATATATGGCCTTTAATTTTCAGTATTACAGGCAGTACTAAGTAGTTTGCTTGTAGTAACAAAGATAACAATTAGCTACATATGTTACCGAGCTGGAGCTTTCAGGCTGCCTGTGATCTTTTTGAGGCTGCAGTACCTCTCCTATACAGTTTACATAACTATGAAAATGAATGGAAGAAATACCGTCTCCCTGTAATAGAAAATTGTCTTTATAGTGTGCAAGTGAGAAATAAATTCTTGCTTCTCTGTCCTAAAAATTGATACTGCAGTAACTTAAACATTGGATGAGTCATCTTGCTCATTAAAGCTGGAACCATCAATGAAAATGGTAATACAGAAATTGCAGTCCTCCAGGGGAGTCCTACAGAAAGAGAGAACGAAACTGCCAGACTGCTGGGATTTAGGGTAGATTTGGCTATGAATTCTCTAGTATGACTGTAAGCCATACTGTTCTATTTAAACAGGAAAGAAATATTCAAGATTACTGAAGTTGGGCTTTAAAAAGCATAAGTACTGAGACATTGCTCTGTGTATGATAAGAAACCACAAAATTCAGTGTGACCTGTGTGGTTTCATGTATGTCAAGTTTGCCAAGAGTATGCTTAGAACTCCCTTGCATAAATCCTGAGGATTTAGGCAATTTCTCCACAGTACCAGGAGCTGTACTTGGTTAAGGTTTGTCCATTAAGATACTTCTTTTCCTCCTCTACCACCAACTTCTAAAAGGCTTTGTGCATGTCCTAGAAAAATGAACTGTGGTGTAGGGTATTGCAAGAGCAGCTGAATATTACAGTGACAACAAAGAAAAGGAACACTTCTTATACTACTTATTTTTCTTACAGATCAGAAAGATTATAAAAGACTGTTATTATTAACTGTGGATAACACAGCAGTGATTAGCAATAAAACTGAACTACAAGAACCTTTAGTAAGACTGTACTTATACCTATGAAAATATTTCTCACCTTTCTTTGTTCCTTAGTTAAAAAGAGTTTTGGTCAGTTGTTACAGGTACATCTTCATTGTATCTATTGCTAAAGATGACTGCCAGTCACCTACAGCACCTGTCGCTGACCTGGTCCTCCTGCAGATGTCTGCAGAAGTCTTTCTGTGTTCTCAATTCCAGATTCCCTACACTCATTTTATGTGGTCAGATAATCCCCAGAAATATGGTTATTACATTCCTTCCATTCTCCACCCCCTACAACTGACATCGTGTTGATAATTCCTTCAAACAACTTTCATGTGGATTTTTTAGACTCTGAGACACTAATAAAATAATTTAAAAAACCAAAAAAACCCAAAAAAACAAAAACCCCCAAACAAAACAAAAATCAAACCAAACAAAAACCCCCCAAAACAGCTAGACAACTACACACACACACACAAAAAAAAACCAAACAACCGAGCTACACAGGTAAAACTTTATATTGCGAGAGATATGAATTACAGTGTCCTCTCAAGGGTGAATCCAGTGCTACTTTTTACGGCACTGTGTAAGAACTGAAGACAATATAACATTTGTTGAATTTAGTACTTAGTATTTGAACTGTATTTACTCTTTATGTCTCTGTGCATACACGAGCATTTCAGGAAGAATTGTCTCGGACATTCTGACACCATACTTTTTCCCATACGAGTCAGTAGCAAGCAGAAACAACTCTAAGTTAATATTCCTTTAAGGAAGAGCAGAATTTGTGAGATTTGTCCCCATTTAAATACTATTTAAATATAAAGAACAATATCCTAGCTATGAGACTGTGCCATCTGAGGATTAGGTCCAAAGACTACAGTCATGTAATTAGCAATACTCGAGGCTACATCTTAATAAGACCATCTGGAAACTGAAGCTGTTTCAGAGTAAGGATATCCACTTTTCAGTGCAGTTTTATGTCAATTGTAATCAATCAGCATGTGTGCTGCACTAGAAGCTTGTTATTTTCTAGTCAGAGTTTGTTTTTAACCTATAAAACTCTAGTGCTAAGTTGCCTGCTGCTGGTTAATATTTCTAGAATTATCCTGAGGGTCTCATTCTTAAGAGATTTGGTATTTGGTTACCTCAGAGAGATGTACAAAGCCTATCTTAATTTTACCAGCATATGAGAAAGAGGCAAAATGAAAGATTTAGGATGAACAGATGTTGTGATCACTTTTATCATGAGGTCAGGTAAATGTCAATTTTGTTTTACTGCTATTTTACTTCTGATAGTGTGCTAGATAATCCTCACAAAGGTACTGGGGAAATAGATGCCCCCTTCACAGAAATAGAGACAAATATGTAAATTATTTTCCAGTAAATGTTTTCCCTTGAAAACTAGGAAGATGATAAAAACCCATGCAGGTGCAATTTCTTGCTCTTTAACTCTGGATTCTCAGGTTACCTGATGAAAAATTTTCAGAGAAAGCACAATAACTGCATAAAAGTCTCATTTCATTATTCGCGAAAACTGCAAGACTGAACCACTCACTCCATAGACTAACTGTAGGACTGAAAGTAGTTTTTTATCTAAAGTAATAGAGTAGATCTGATTCTGATATCACTAACATGCAGATAAACAAGGAGTAATTTCTCTGAAGCCAAGGGAGTAGTGCCAGTGTAGAAAACATATGAAGAATTGGCAGAGTAGTGCCTGGTGTAATGCTTTAAATGCTATACAGATCTGTTTGCATACATAAAGTATTTCTCTGCAGGGTCCAACGCTGACTTTTTTGACCTGCCCTGCATAAGTAGTCTGTCTATTTAAATAAGGGATAAATAGACACACAACTCCATATTTGTTATTGCACTCAGTATAGATGACAAAGGTGACAAAGTAAGTGCATTAGAAAACAATGCCTTATGCAAAATTGTGTTTTATTTTTATTCATAAGTTGAATCACTATAATCCTTAAACTTCAGGGCCATACTGTCCCTGAGATTTGGGAAATGAGATGGGAAATTAATATTTAATTTTAGACAGCTCAAAGTTTTTCAATGAGGTGTAATATAATAATGAAAAGGAAATGTAGTCGACTGATATATACAGTTATTTGCCCTTCTGAAATACAAGTGAAGTGTGCAATGCCTGAGCAGTGTCAGGGCAGTGGAGATGTTATTAATGGTGGTATGCATTCTACTGGGAGGCAGTTCGAATTACACTGTGCAGAGCTCCAAAGCTGTCCCTGCTGCCCTGATGGAGAATCGACACTCATTGCTTTAAAAGGGTCTAAATTAAATTACATTGGAGGCAGGGATTTCAATGCCTGATCCTCTGCATTGTAGAGCGTTCCAGTGCATTTGAAAAAGCATGACAGTATGGCACATAAAATGATATCAAGGTCCTATTTTCTGTTTTGTTCACTACCCCTGAGGTAGTGTTTGCATAATAACGATTTGTGACTCTGCATAATAATGTTTTTCCAAGAAGCTTTTGAAGTGGATGCTTATTATAGTAAGGGATCCACTGCATGGTGACTGCAATAGAACCCATTCATGCTGCAGTGCATGATGCTCTACATCAAAGTTTAAGATATGTATATACTCAGGTTTGTACAGTAAACTGGGCCTGAATTGAATTCCTCTTTTTTATTTTTGTTGTTTGTTTGTTTGCTTGCTTGCTTGCTTTGTCTTATTTAGTTTGGTTTGGTTTGGGGATTTTTGTTTATTTGTTTGTACAGTGAGTGGAAGGAAAGGTGTGCAAAGCTTTCTTTTCTGTCCTTAGGATACAATTCACAATACTTAAGCTCAGTAAAGTCAGCTTTACACAAGTGACAAATCTGTATGAAAGTGAGGCTCTGGGAAGGTGATATTCTGATCTTTATGTGACAGACTAGAGTGCAAGGCCTTTTATGAGGCTGCTGTCACTATCAGCTCAGGCACTTCCAGCTCCTTTGTGCTGTGTGTAAGACATATAACAATTACTGTATTAACATAAATACCGATCTTTTTGGTCTGTCTTCTAGATCTGTTGCAGAGCATTGATCTGCTGAGAACATGAGTTCCTGACTTCAGCTAGAGAGTCCTGGTTTTTCATTTTGGTCAGCACTGGCTTGTCCCAGGATTAAACTCTTGATTTCCCAAGAGGGTGTCTATTTAAACAGCTTGGCTTCATATCTTGCACCTTCAGTTCTTTGTGTTTGAAGAGCCCCTCTGTTTCATTAAGGCAGGCACTGCTCCATTTTTGTTCAGCCTTGTGAATGAAGTAGTGGTTGAAGTAGTAAGAAGTTAATTCACCCTGGATTAAACCCCTGAAACAAGTGAATAGCTTTTGCATTTTTTGGTGTGTGTGTGTGTATGGATACTTGGGTGTACATTTGTAGTAAGATGACTCTTGGGGAGAGATGACTCATCTAAAGAAGGGGTCTTCAGCTTCCTCAGAGAGTGGCAGTGGCTGGAGGGGTATTAATTCCTCTCTCTGGTGACCAGTGGTAGGTAGTTGTGTCAGGGGAAGTTCACACTGGATATTAGGAAGAGGTTCCTTACTGGAAGGGTGGTTAGGCAGTGGAACTGGCTCCCCACAGCACCAAGCCCATCAAAGTTTAAAAGCATCTGGCCTATGCTTCTGGTCATATTTATGCTTCTGGTTTACTTTTAGGTTCTGTGAGAGGCAGGGAGATTATCTTTACCTGTCTCTTTCAGCTTGAGAAGTTCTGTGATCATGTGATTCCATGTAGTAAAAAGCACTCTGAAATTGCATAGTAATGCTTTTCCTTCTTCATCTTATTTTAACTTTTCTTTAGAGCAAACAGAATGAAGAGTATAAGAAAACCCAATCACGATAGTAATTGTTATATATATTCAATTATGGCATAAATATATCTAATGATGAGTATTATGTATAGTTACTAATTTATGCTAATCTACTAATATAGCTGTAATATTTATACTTATGTAATCCAATGTTTAATTGTCATCCAAGTTATTGCAGCAGGGAAACAGGAAACAAATTGGGAGTATTGAAAATATACTACAAAAACTGTGCTTAAAAAGGTGTCATGTAGATTGCAGTTTCTGAAATACTAGATATATGCAGACTCACATTGCTGACCCTTCTGCTCATGTAGATAAAGATACTGTGGTCCTGTTTTCACCTTTATCACTTCTGTGCAAGAATCTATTAAGTGGTTAGCGAAGATTTAGTAAAATATCAGCTCTACTTATGTGATGACAAGCCAGGTACCTACATTTAAGGTGCAGAAATAAAAACTACGGTTTTGGTAGTTCGACTTTATTTTAGCAGTGTGTTGGCATCCCAATAAGAGCATTTGCATCCATTTCTTTCTAAATAGAGCTATTGATTAACTACCTGTGTGTGCTTTCAGTAGAAGATTACAATGACTAAAGCTGTAAATAACTGCTGTAAAATGCAAAAAACGGCAATTTTGTTACAAAAGGCATTTGGGTTATCTCTTAATTCACTCCTACCCCTGTTTCCTGAGGTTGAAAATTCTGCTGTTATTATGATAAATTAAACTTCATTTGAATGCATTCAAATTCAGTGAGTCTAATCAATGTTTTTGTGTGATAAAAGAACTTCACACATCCTGTCTACAGTTGTCTCTTGCCCATTAAGTCTGTATTAATGGAGGAGACTTTTAAAAGTTATTGGCATATAACATCAGATGAGATGTAAAAATCAGTCAAAATAGACAATAATCAATCTTGAATAATTGATGGTGCCTCTCAAAGTCACAATGCCCTGCAATAGAGTAATTTTTTTAAAATACAAAAAGCAGAGGGAGATATTCTGAGACAAGCTCAATAGGGAGAATTCAGATTCTAGCACGATTTTGTAATTGCTTGCTTAAGAATGGAGAACTGCAGAGGTAAACGAATGAAATTGCATAGAGCACAAAAACCGGTCTGAATTTCTGTATGAAAAATGACCCAATTCCTCAGTGACTTCGGCTTAAAATTTCCAATCAGAAACTTTCAGGTATTTCCAAGCAACAAGTATTTTCGTGTGCTCAATTACATAGTTGTAAGCCATATGAAAGCCAATGTTTTCAATACATGAATGCTGTGCTAAGACAATATTTCTTCTTGATTTGTTATTCAAAATTACTTCATTAATTTCAACCTGCTTGTTGTTCAAAAGCAATGCATGGGAGAATTTCTAACTTACTATTTATACATGATAACATCTGCATTTGAACACTACAGAATGGTGGAATATTGCTGCCATTGTTCTTCAAATATTCTTTCCTTCCTTCTTTTCTCCTTCTGCCTCATTCATTTTCAATCTGGACATCAGCATTCTGTGACAAAATTATTCTGCTGTGAAGTCTGCAACTTGGGGCTGATTTCTACCATTTAAAAAGCATCACTTTTTAAATAGTATGTATATTTACTTTCACAGTCTTCAGTCACCCTATGTTTCACTACAAACCACTATTTTCACAAAATAAAAGAGAAAATTAGGAAGATACTTAGTATACTGGAGTATGAAAGTATGTGGGATATGAAAAATAAAACCAAACTCTTCACTAACCATAAGTAAGAAGAACATTTTATGCCTAACAGAGAATTATAATGCTTCTTTAAAACAAGGGGTTTATAGTTAAATCAAACAAAATGAAAGAAAATCCTACAGACTGATTAAAGCAAACCTCATGTAAAAAGACATTTTGGTAAGTAATTTTCTCTTTTATTAGAGGAAGAGAATACTTTTTTTTTCTTTTTTTTTTTTTTTTGGTGATATCAGAAAAAAAAGGAAGATCGGGGAGAAAAAGAGATGAAAGACTAATAAAAATCAAATCTCATCTTTTTAGATGTCCACTGTTGTTTATTTAGAGGCAATAACAGTATATGGGGTTTAATTTTATTTTTAGCATATTTGTTTAATGATAGAAAAAATACCATGGACCGACCACCATATTGTCTATGTACTTTCAGAAGAACATGACAAAGTACAGAGGACCAGCCAAAAACCTTCTTTCCTGAGCAGGGCTACTTCTCTGTTCTCCACACACAGATGCAGGAGGAGATGTGGAGAGTATAGCCCCTTTCAAGGGGACTTTTTATTTGAAGCATTCTCTAAGTACCTGGAAGCTTACTGAGACTTTCATACATATTTCCATAGCCTTGGGGCTTCCCTAAGGGGGATCAAGACTGCCCTGAATTAATAGAAAATAAATTTTATTTTATTTCTGTCCCACTGGCAAACCTCTTACTTTTGGTGACCACCACAGAAACATTTGAATGAGCCAGTTCATGCCATGTCAGAATGAAGTAGAGGCAGAGAAATCTTAAGTTGGTCTGCAGTCCACTCAGCTGATTATAGGATTGGAGAAAAGGTAAACGAGCAGGTCAGAGAGAAATAAGGGAGACAAGACAGTAACACACAAACACAAGATGTCTTTCAGTTGGATGTTTTGTATTCATGGCTCTAGAAACAGAATTAGCAGTGCTTCATCATAGTGACTACAGTCTTGTAAATGGCCTAAACCACATTTTTGAAACCTTTTAATTTTTAACCAGAATTATTCTCCTTTAGTAATGTAGCACAGTGAGTAGCAATTTTATAGGGAACACATTACATTGGTACTGTTGTAGGTGTTGTTGACTTCAGCATCTTATATATTATTTAATCAAGAACATTTACCTTTACAAAAGCTACATTGAATCTTATGACAGGAGAGTACATGACTAGGATGTTGAGATGGTTATTTTAGGTGTTTTTCCCCTAGGAAGGAAGCTTCATGGACAAGAAAATACTTATACTATCTGTAATGTAGTCCTGCCAGTTTTATAAATTAAATGCATGTAGCTTGCCGTAATTTCTTTCATGAGTTTCTATTTTTTTTTTAAAGATGGGCTATAGGGAGGATGAGCACGATACAGGAAAATCTAATAGCTTAGAAAGAGAGAGTGAGAAAAAAAGTCATTTCAATAATATGCCATGCCTGCTGGGTTGGATTTTAAAAAATACAAGTGCAGATTTTCTTCCCCTGTAGTTAATCCACTTCTGTGAATGTCCTGTGCAGTATCCTTCCAAGTAATATGCATTCTTATTTGTTTCATTAACTTCTCATCTAGAGGACAATGCTTTATAGTTGACAGTAAGGAAGCTTGTGGAGAAAGCAGATAGATAAGCTTTAACAGCTCTCATGCAGGGAACACTAGGATTAGATTTATTTTTCACAAACTATACTTTGTAAATGTGCAAATACATCCAATACCTAGCTGAAGAGAGTGACAATTTGTGTTGTTTACATCCTGTTTACCCAGATGTTGTCTGATATTCAGTAATGTACAGTTTCTATAGCAACTGTAGGTAATCGAGGTACATATTATATAAGGCTAAAGAAATCAAAAGGACAAACTCCAGGATATTTATGGGGAAAAATTATAAACAAAGTGCCTTAAATAAATGTAGATAAATGTAAAAGTACACTTGCACTGCACTTGCATATATATGAGACTGTTTTTCAAACCTTTCAAAGCATACACAGTTCATCTGATTGAATTTTGGCAAAATACAAAATATCACAAAAGTATTTAATAACTTAATGTGCTTGCATTTGTGAAAATTTGCCCTGAGTTCATCTGAGATTGAAATTGAAGCCAAAGACATGTTTTCTTTCCATTTACTTGTTCTGAAAAGCCTAAAATAAACAGACCATGAAAAGAGCATTCATGTGGTATAACAGAACATCGTAGGCAGCACCCAAAGAGGATTCTTTATTTGGTTTCAGCTATGTGCCTGCAGTCCAATTACAGCCCAAGTAACAGTGTCCGCAAAGGAGAATGAAACATTTGGGTCTGTGAAACAATTAAGACAGCATGGCTTCAAACAAGGATGTGCTAAGTACCTGCCAGTGATATAATGGCATAACATGAATTGAAATAGTCACTGAGACAGTGTCCAAAGATTCCTGCAGTGTGGAAAAAACATTATTTATTACATAGAAGTGATACTTTCATGTTGGAGTTGTTTGAATATTAGCTCACATAGCTCTGAATCTGAATTAATATGCCAAAAGTTACAAGGGAAAGTTTCAGCTGAAGTCGAAACCTTGGAATGAGGTTATAATGAAAAAATAAGATTTGTGCAGAGATGTCTTGAAGAGACATAGCTGAGCCTTAGGAGACATAGTATGTTTAAATAATTTTCTGCCTTTTTATATGACTACTAGGCAAACATTCTTGTCTACTTTTGCAGCAGCAAGATTCATGCTGTGGTTTTCTTTTCTCTCTTTTTTTCCTTTGACCATAGAGAATTGAAATATTTCTTAGGTGCAACTGAAGTACACACATACAGTTTTTAATGTAATATATTCATTATATGAATGTGAGATACTTTAATTCATTTGAAATTTCTGACAGCCTCTATCCTTTCAGTAGATAAGAATAGAGTAGATGACACTAAATGTGATATAGTTAGGAGAAAAATGGCCTGTTGCTGTATTTAGACAATTCAAAACTTCATTAACATAAATAATGTTATTTCACATACAGGGTAGATTCTAAAAGGACTTCTGTACCAAACCAAACATTTGCAGGATGGCTGGCTAAGGCAGTTAGGTCAGCGAAATATTGTACGTGGAGATGACAGATTAATTGCTTGTTAGCAAATCAAAAAAGCATTCCCAGCCACTAGCCCCTTGCTTAGCGATTCAATGTTTTGAAGGCTAAGGTTTGAGCCACGAAAAGCACTGTGTGCTATAGATATCTTCTCCGAGAAACAGACACTGTAATCTTACCTGAGTTTTTAATCAAGTATAAATGCATGTCACGATGAGGAACTGTCTGTTTCTGGGTACACATCTGCAAAAGACCCATTTTGCTGTCCCAGTTGTCTCCAAAGAAGAGGGAGGAATGTTTATTTGATTAAGCTGTGGTATGTTTCCTACTCCTGCAGGAGGATGGTGAATTAGGTGGGCTCTGAGAAAGTGAAGCAGACTCCTTGTGACTCTGTAGTGAAGGGTAGGATTTCAAAAATTGAAATATATTACAAGGGAGTGCTTGGGTTCAAGTAAATACCCCAGTACACAAATGAACCCCAAAATGGCTTTGTGTGCACAGATGAGCAGTTTTGTGCAAATATTGATAACATCATGGGTGAATACCCAATCTTTTTATCCAAACATTGGTTCTGAGAACGCAAAAGACAGTGTATACACAGTTCTTGAATGGAATTTTGAGACACTGAATATTTGGCTTTAGCATGTTCATGTTTAGTACCTATTATTCATTCTCCAGAGCAGACTTTGTGTAAGAATTTTTTTATAAAAGAAATAAAAGTTCTCCATGTGAAGTTTAGTGCTAACATTGGACACCAAAAAAAAATCCAATGAGAGCTAGACTGTTTTTTCCCTTTTATTTAGATGTTTCATTAGGGAATGGTGTACTCTCTTCTGTTGCTTGTTTATTTTTGTTTGGATTTGGTTTAATTTGTTTTGTTTGCTTGGTTTTGTTTTATTTTGTTTTATTTGATTTTTAAATTAAATTTTATTTTATTTTGGTTTGGTTTGGTTTGTTTCCCCCCTAAAAGAATGTATTAACAACTTAAGATACAGGAGATCCATAATCTCTCTGTGTACAGGTGTCAGTTTTTATACCTGCTATATGTGTATGTGTTATATAAAGTCCTATTTAGAACAGAAAAGGTGAAGAGTTTGCCGGTGTATATTGTTTAATTTGTGCTTTTTTTAATGTAAAAATCAGGACGCTTATGTTTTATTCTTCTTGCCCACTAACTTCTAAAGGTTTATACTGATCTAATGGGATGGAAGACAGTAACAGACCTTGGCAATCAGACTAAAGGCTGCTTTCCTGCTGTGAGAATCTTTTGCTAAACATTCCCTACTTTAGATTACTAGGACAGTATAAGTGTAAATAATAAAGAATAGAACTGATATGAGTAATCTAGGTTTAGATGACCAGCTGAAATATTGAAGCACCAAACCAATACTTTCTCAGAAATCTCAAAAGGAAATTGAATAACTGTTATTAACTTGGTCTTGATTAGCTTTTCTTGATCTTCAGAGTTTAATGTCCTCATATATACTATCTGAACAAGATATTTATGAAAATTATTACACAGGAATGAAAGATAAAAATATAATGCTTTAAAGAATGTTGAGAAGTTTCTTGAATAAATACTCCAATGCTTTCGTATATGCAATGTATTTGTAATGAGAAAAAAAATGCTGTTCTTGAGATAACTAGTGAGTGTGATGTACACTCACTGTCAGTTATGATGACTAAAAATAAAAGCAGTATCAAAACAAAAGTTTCAAAAAAATGTGTTAGTTTCTAGGCTGATCTTCACCTGCTATGTCTGACTTACTCCACTAGTACAAACTACAAACAGAAATAATGGCTCTTTTCCTCTGCATGGTGTCTGAGGCTAGTTTTGTTCTATGGTTTTGCCGCCTCTAGAATGTGGAAATTATCTGAGATAAACAAGGTTCAATCTCTTTAGGGTGTACAGATGATGTAGGGGGACAACTGTTATCGCTGTAACACCTCTGAAACAGAACTTAGAGCATGCCTTCCCCTTGGAAACCAGTCAAACAGGAGACCAGTATAATGAGAAAATATCTTTGAAACATCATCTCTTCATTCCTCTGAGATTTGATTGGAACATTTGCATTGAACATTGAGCAAGCTGAACCTGATCCTCTGTTTACTGTAAGAAAAATTAGTCTCTTGTTAGAATTATCTACAATCGGCCTATCAAATGCCATCTACAGAACTTGATGCCCTTGGACACTCAAGCTCCCTTCAGACTGAAGATTCTACTGTTTTTTTCCCTGTTTCACCCACTGAAGGAGCCAATCATTCAGATGAGTAACATTGTCTAATGGTGCCAGGCTCCTTGAGGAGAGCAGGAAACAGGTAAGTCTACTGAGGGTTAGGGAAAGGCAATCAGTATGCAAGGTGTGCACTGCTAGAAGGCAGAAAAATTCAGGCTTCTCATCAATTTTACTAGCACTGCCATTGTTGTGAGCCAGACATATCATCCTGTTAATATGCTTTTAGAAGGATGCTATTTTTATATCCTTGCATAGCAATTTGGGGTAGGGTGAATGAGCAGACCTGATGATGTTAATACCAGAATATTTTGTGAGCTGATGATATTGCAAACACCATGTGACTTTCCCTTTCTCTTTGCCTGCCTTAGAGGGAAAAGTTTCTCTTGTTTGACTAGATGTGCTGCTGAGTTACTTATATAGGCACTTACCTGGAGATTTTTCACCCCCTTTTCAGGAAACCTGTTAATACCCAAGGCCTCTGAGGTACTTCTTATCTCTACTAGTAATGGACTATTTGTAAAGAATTGATCCTGTTGGTTTGTGAGAAAATCCTTGCTAATTCTGTTTTGAAGGATTGTTTTGTACAGTGTAGAAATACTTCTGAAACAGTAACATTTTAGAGCACTTAAATATGCTAGTAATTGTTTTTAAAATGTGAAGGCTTCATATTAGAACGCTTGCAAAATTATTTACAAAGTCATTGTAGGCATTAAAAAAGCTAAAAATAGTCAAAAGAATCAATATTCAAAAGAAAGAAGAATTAAAAGATTTTCTAAGACTTTACAGATTATTTTTATAAATGTAGCTGTTGTAAACTTCTCTCTCCTTAGCTATTGTAAGTGGTTGGTGAATTTTTGAGTGCTCTTAGTTTTTTCAGTGCTCTACAAAACTGGAGAAAATATTTCTTTGCTGCAGGAAAATCAATGAAGATTTTCAGTGTTGTGAATCCTGCTTGGTGTAAATTTTGTTCCTAAACCCAGAATGCATGTGCTGAGAAGAGTTAGATGAGGGAACATGGGAACTTTAGCTACTTGCCACACACTGTATTGCAGCTTTACTTTTTCTGCACCCACTAGAAATCATAGCTACCTAAAATTTGTTCTAAATTGAAGTGTATGAAACTGAACTATCTCGTAGCTGAGCAAGCTCTTCCCCTGAGCTGTAATGTTTGGGCACATCTACAGATCTGGGCCCCTGAACACTGACAGACAATTGTTTGGCCATAGCCCAATCACCAAGAGGTCATGATGAAATTACTGCAGTTGCTACTCATTTATTTTAATGGTATAGTTATTATTTATACTAAAACCTGACATAACAATAAGAGTCTGCGTAACAGAAGAATCCATCAGACACATTTAAGTTGACTGTCATATGGTAAATTGTACAAATTTAATAAAGTCCTCTTTGGTTTTTTTCAGTACTTCATTGGTATTGCAATTTCTTCCACTTTTGTTAATAAAGCAAAATTACTTTAAGAGACTCATACATAATAAATTACTTAAATTTTCTTAGTGTACCTGGCCTTTACATTACACCATTTGTTTGTGGGAAAACAGTTGTTCATGGTTACAACAGACAAGGTGAACTGTCACAAACACGTCACACAGTGCTGGGGATTGAGACATTTTGTAGTGGGTTGACCATGTCCGGTTGCCAGGTAGCCATAAAAAACAGCTCAATCAACCTCCACATGAGGAGGCAAGGGAGAAAAAATATAACCCAAGGTTCTTGAGTGGAAATAGGACAAGGAGAGATCACTTACTAATTGCAATCACAGGCAAAGTAGACTGATTTTGGGGATAATAATTGAATTTATTAATAATAAAATCAGAGCAAGATAATAAGAAGTAAAATAAATTTTAAAAACATCTTCCCCTCATCCCTCCCTCCTTCCCAGACTCTGCTTTGTTTCCCCGAGAGGTGCAAGGAGATGGGAATGTGTGTTAGGGTCAGTTCATCACATGTGGTTTCTGCCACTGCTCAGGGAGAGGAGTCCCTCCCGTGCTCCAGTGTGGGGTCCCTCCAACAGAAGACAGTTCATGGACTTCTCCAGCAGAGTCTATCCCATAGGCAATAGTTCTCTGCAAACTGCTGCAATGTGGGTCCCTTTCCTCAGTGTGCAGTCCTTCAGGAACAGCCTGCTCCAGCTTAGGACCCCACAGGGTCACAACTCCTCCTCCAGTGTGGGCTCCTCTCTCCATGGGTCTGCAGATCCCTGCCAGGAGTCTGTTCCAGAATGGTTTTTCACGGAATCAGAGCCTTCTTTTCAGGTGTCCAGCAGCTCTGGTGTGGGGCTCCTCCATGGACTGCAGGGGCACAGCTGCCTCACTGTGGTCTGCACCACAGGCTGCAGGGGAATCTCAGCTCTGGTGCCTGGAGCACCTTATGCCTTCTTTTCTGCTGACCTTGGTGTCTGCAGACTTGTTCCTCTCATGTATTCTCAACCCACTCTTTTCTGAACACAATTACTTCTACACATTAATTTTTTTTACTTAAATATGCTATCACAGAGATGTTGTTATGGTTTCTGATTGGCCCAGCCTTGGCCAGAAACACATCACTCCTGGAGCTGGCTAGCATTTGATGTGTTGGACAAGAGTGAAGTCTCTCACAGCTTCTCGCAGAATTCACCCCTCTAGCCCCCCACTACCAAAACCTAGCCATGCAAACGCAGTTCACATGTTTAAGCCCATCATTTAGAAACCTTTCTTTCAATGCCTACACATTTCTCAGTTTCTCAACACCTTTGGATTTGCTTTCTATAGCATTGTCGTCGAGTAACCTTCACAATTCAGATTTTTCCAGCTCATGGTCAAAGAGTGAAACACCCTATTGCTCTTTTTCAGGTAGAAAAAGAGTCTTCTCTAAAGTTTATCACTTTGTTGTAACAAAATTAGAGATGTAATCCAAAACTGGCTTAAGAATTGATATTCACATGCAGTGGTGGGCCTTATTTAAAGCTTAGACATTGATCCAGGCATAATCAATCTCAGGACAAATGCTTGCTTTCTGAGTGACACACTAGCAATAGAGTGTGGCTAAACAGATAAGCCACTGAAAAAGTGGACTGGCTGCAAAGTGAACCTGATACTTTGGTTGGATTGCACAAAGTCGTATGCATTAACTTTCATGTTTATTCTTATAAATTTTTAAGACCTTCCCTCATGTGTCTACTTTAGTTGGGTAGTTCTTTTAAGTAATCTTGGTCTGACAGTCTTTGAGGACTGAGAGACGAACAGCTCAAAACTAGTTTTGGCAAGTTGTTTTCGAGTAAGAAATTATTTCCTCCTTGTTAGGAGAAGTCATGGGCTTCTGGTTCCTTCTCACTCCTGAGCTGCTTGGACTTTCATTCCACTTGTCTCATATCTCTTCCTGTTCTGAGTTAGGAAAAAATGAATGTGTACTGGGGAGCAGTAACATGGTCGGTGGCAGACGCCACTTTTCAGACCTGTGGTAGAACAGTTCCTGTGTGCAAGATCTATGAGGGAGTTCAGGAAACTGGAATAAAGATCTGAGCAAAGGAAATGAGTGGCAAAGATTTTGAGACAAAAACAGGGACTGAGAAGGCTAAGACATTACACAAAGGAGGAAAGAATGTAGGTGTAAAAGGAACAAGAGAGAATCTCAAATGCAGGAGTAGAAAATGAAATTAAAGAATAGCAAACAAATGGAAACCTTTTTTTTTTTTTTTTTTTAAAAAAAAAGAAAAAAAAATCAGATACCAACCCATTTCCTGCTTTTGAGTTGCTTTTGCNTTTTGTAAGACATTCAGATACTTTGTTTAGGCTTTAACATAAAAAGCAAAAGGAAAGTACACTACTGTGAAGCTACTTAGTATTCATTCCTACCTTCCTTCTATGGCTGTTTGTGGCATTGCTATGGGTTTCCTTGAAGTGGAAGAATATGGGCAATAAAGCAAATGCAGTTTGGATATTAGGGACTGAAAAACGAGTTTCCAAATCACATTTCTGAAGGAAAGCCTAGGGGTTGTTACCCCTCAAAATGAACTTGTAGCAGCAGACAGAAGAAAACTTTTCTATGTTGAGAAGTTGAAAAAAACGTTACCCATTGATATGTTTCTGTTTATTGACTTTGAGGTTTGGTTTTTTTTCTCTTTGTCTAATCATCATTGCGTTCATCATGCTGAAAAAACCCACTCCCAATTAACAGCTTCTGTGGGTGTCAAATGCCTTGGCTTTCCTCCATTTTTTTTAATCATCCACAAAAGGTTTTTAAAGCCTGACTACTTCTCCATTGTGAATGTTATCCTTGGATTATTTTGAGGTCCTGAATTGAATTTGAAACACTGATATATATTCACTTTTACAATAATGTGTTGCTATATCAAATTGTGTTTTTGAGAATCCCTTGATCACAGAATATGGAATATTTTGTGGTTTTTGAATACCAAGATTCTGAGAATAATATAATCATAGAATATCCTGAG
>VYXF01006831.1:166783-202346 GCA_013397295.1 Polioptila caerulea | reverse complement strand
GGCGGGCCGGGCCGGCGCTCTGCGCTATGGCGATCTTCAGCGTCTACGTGGTCAACAAGGCTGGCGGCCTCATCTACCAGCTCGACCACTACGCGCCCCGCGCCGACACCGAGAAGACGTTCAGCTTTCCGCTCGATCTCGTCCTGCGCCCGCACGACGAGCGCGTCGTCGTCGCCTTCGGGCAGCGGGACGGCATCCGCGGTGCGGCGGGGGGGAAGGGCCGAGCGGGCCGGGCCGGGCGAGGTCGGGCTCATTGCCGGGCAGACCGGCACTGACCGATGCCGACGCGCTGTCCCCGCAGTGGGTCACGCCGTGCTCGCCATCAACGGCGCCGAGGTCAACGGCCGCTTCACGGCGGACGGGAAGGACGTGCTGGAGTTCCTGAATAACCCCGCCAACTACCCGGTGTCCATCCGCTTTGGCCGCCACCGGCTCTCCTCCAACGAGAAGCTTATGCTGGCCTCCATGTTCCACTCGTGAGTCAGGGTGGGCCGTGGCGGGGCGGGGCGGCACGGGCATGGGCGGCGAGGGGCGCTGAGGGGCCTGTCCCCACAGGCTGTTCGCCATCGGGTCACAGCTGTCACCTGAAGTTGGGAGCTCCGGGATCGAGATGCTGGAGACTGACACCTTCAAGTTGCACTGCTTCCAGACACTGACAGGTACCGTCGGGCCCCAGGCACCCGGCACCGCTCTGCTCTGTCAGGGCTGTCTCTGTGCTCGGCCTTCCTTATGCTTCGGGCATTATGGCTCCAGGGATCAAATTCATGGTTCTTGCTGACCCAAGGCAGACAGGGATAGACGCTCTTCTCCGCAAAATCTATGAGATTTACTCAGACTTCGCTCTGAAGAATCCTTTCTACTCCCTGGAAATGCCAATAAGGTAAGGAAAAGCTCACTTTTAGTAACCTGGCTGCAACCCCTCATTGATTTCTGCCTATACGGTAGCAGATGCAGACAGTCTTTAAGTAGCAAAACTGGCTGAGGGAAGGGGAAGAAAGCCAGAGCACACTGCTGCAGCGAGAGGACACAGACCTGAGCTCTTTTCAGTGCTGGGGAAGTGGGAGGTGCACTTCCTTGGCACAAACCCTGCTGTCCTACTGTATATTCAGGCCTATACAAGAAGCTTTAATCTTAACCAAGGACCAAGTCAGACCTCGACAGCAGTCATGTTGCTGTGTCATAACTTCCTGAATCTCTCCTTAAAGGATGCAGAGCCAAAGGAAGTGGAGATCTTTGTTAGCTTTGTTAACTCACTTCTAAAAGTCATCCCCTTTGCTTCTCTGACTATTTCAGGTGCGAGTTGTTTGATCAGAATTTGAAGCTTGCTCTGGAGGTGGCAGAGAAAGCCGGACCCTTCGGACCTGGATCATAGAGAAAGCTTGATTACACAGATTAATCCTGTTGCACAGATTGATTTGTCTGAAGAGTGGGGCCTCTCTTCCCTGGCTGGCCTCTCACAAAGCTCCCCTCTCCATGGCAAAGACTGCATATCCCCAAAACATGCTTCAGTATCTCCCAAAATACCAGTCTATCCCCTTTGTTGCGAAACTTACCTTAAACAGATTCCTTAGCACTGTTTACATTGGGCCACAGGGCCTTATTTTGCTGTTGGAGTTCCATTGCACTTGAGTGAAAGAGAAGGTGCAGGTCTGTGACCTTACCACAGTCAGTGCTTTTCTTTCCTGTCATAAATGTACATACATATTTTTCCTGTATAGCTCTAACTTACGGTCTTGCAGAGGGTTTCTGTACAGAATTAATAAGTGTTTACTAATGAGGCAAATGGGTGTTTGCTTTCTGTTGCTGGGGTCATTTGTGCTATTGGCACCTCAAGAGGATACATGGGTTTGGGTGGTTTTGCTTGCACCACTCTCCATAAAACAACGAGGGCCCTTGTGACACTGCTCCATTTTTATTTCACATATAGAAGACGATCACAAAATTAAGTACAAAATGTAATTCACTTCCATTTTTTTTAATTAAGGCTAGCTTACTACTCTTGCAACCAAGGTACTCAGCAAAGTACCTGCACGCAGGTTCTTTACAAGTTGAACGTGCCTCTTTCAGGATCCTGAAACAGTAAATCCTTTTGGGGAAAAACAAGAATATTCAACAAATTCCTGGTTAAATACCTGAGTACTTACTGCAGGGTGCTGGGCCTGTCAGTGATGACTCTGCTAAGGCTGACTCAGAGGCAGCCTGAGCCCCTGCCTGCAGCCATGAGAGACACAACTCCTGACCAAACCATCCCAGTCTTCACACCTTGTACTGAAAAAATACAAGCCAATGCTAGAAATGTGGGTTATCACAAAACCCAGATGCAGAAATTGTGGTTTGGTGGTGGCTGCTGTTGCAATTCCTGCTGCTGGGATAGTTTTCCTGGCCAATTTGCAGAGCACTGGCTACAATCTCCCTTGCAAATCATTAACACTGCACGCAGACATCGCACCAGGCAGGATCAGTTCACTTAGAAGGAGCTTCTCTAAACGCCATTAATTCTCTGGAAACGTGCCTATTTCTAAATGCTGTGGAGAGCCCTGCCGCAGCACGTCCTGCTGTTCGCGGCAACACTCCCTCAGTCCTAGCAACTAACCCCAGGTACAAGCTGAGCCTTGCTGTTGTCAAAGCAGGCTGCACTGCAGTCGTCAGCATTCCCTGAGCTGCTGTCGTGTGGCTGAGCACACGCAGAGCTCGTGTTGAACTCCCTGGGACAGCTGTGCTCACGGCAGCTGGATGAGACGGACACAGGGAGCGAAGGTCGGTTCAGGGCCCCTGAGCAGCGAAGCTGAACTGATTAACGTCTCAGGTAATGACTGAGACAAACAATAATGACAAAACTAGAGGTAAGTGCACCCGAAGCCAGTCATTTCAGACCACTTGTAGTGGGGAAGCTCAGGCTGCAGAGCCTGCTTGCTTCACTAACAGTGCTGTGAGGAAGAGGTACAGTAAAATCATTGCAAATGTAAACTAGGTGAATTATCACATCTTGAGGGAAAAAGTGATCAGTAGCAGAACCTTGTGCCCTCTGGCACCTGACACTGGATAAGAAGTTGAGACATTTTTATCTAGGTTGCAGCAATAGGTAAACTCCTAGGCCAGTTAAACAAAAAAGAGCATCATTCACGTCAGCATGGGAACATTCTTTCCACTAAGCAGCTTATCCTCAGTCAGCCTTCTTGGAAATCCGGCCCATCTTGGTGCGGATGTTTCGTAGGAAGAAGAAAGCCACTGTGCTAGCGATACAGGTGACTTCAGCTACCCAGAAGGCTGTGGCCCAGCTGTAGTGCTTGGCAATTGTACTGAAAGGCAGTCCAGCCAGGAAACCCCCAACTGTAATGAAAAACAAAAGAAAGCTAACAATACTTGTGTGCTCACATATTATCCATCAATACCTGCTTTTGCATATGTAACAATTTCTCAGGCCTGGTTGGAACTTAAAGAACAACGCAAAATCTGTTGGGCATGGCAGGAAAGTATCCCTGAGACTTCCAGCTCCATTATCTCTCTCCTTAGGTGCCTTCCCATGATCAGTAGCTTGGCAGCCAGGAGCCAGGCCATGGTTCATCAAGAACATGCATGGGGTTGGTTTGTTTTTTGGGGAAACTGGTATTACTTACCGTTGGCCATGAGGGCCACTATGGCATGGGAGGTGCCGCACAGGTTGGCAGGGGCACTTTCGTTGGCTATGACCCCAAACAGGGCAATCGGCCCATATGAGGAGAACCCAAACACAGCTCCCAGAGTCAGAATCCACAGCTGTTGAAGTAAGTTAAAATCAGAAACAGGTTCTGTGAATCTCACCACTGTCAGCATCTGCTGACAATTCTCAGATTCTATACACAGTACCAGGGAGTTTTGCAATTTCCAGGCTGACACCAGCTCCCCAACCTGCAGCCAGAAGAGCTCAAGCCTGCAGAGACCCCACATCCATAAAGCTCAGCTGCATCTCCACCACTCCATCTTGCTGGCCAGTACAAGCTCTCCTCCCACAGTTCTGCCCCCCACACTGTGTAACACATCCTGTGCTGATTTGCAAGGAACAGAACTGAAGAGAGCAATAAGCCCGTGAAATCACAGGAAAGAACTGTGAATCAGGTTGCTTTCATAAATAATCCTGGAGCTACCAACTGAAAGCTTGTCTCAGTTTAGATGCAGAGGACTGATCACAGGCATGTTTATTTGTGAGACACTTCTTTCTGATAACCTCAATGTTACTAAACTGAGAAACAAACAAACAAAAAAAAACCCACAAAAAACCCCAACAGTCTGAACTTCAGTGTTAGCTTATGCTCCAACAAACCTATCTGGCCCAAAATTATCAGTCTCTTATTTGCACAACAAAGGATAGGTAACATCTCCACGTTACAGCATGCTTTCAGAATTGCAAACACCATTTCAAAAAGCCAGGGAGGATGTAAATGCCATCTTATTTTCCAGATGTGAAACAGAAAGGAGTTAGGAAAACACTTTCCAGAAACTAAATAAGAATGCATCTGCCAGAGCAAAATCATTCTTTCTGATCTCACCCACAAGACCCCTTAGCTGGCTATATTTTACCTGATGAACAGAAGTCCTCAGAACCTTCTGTATAAAACTTAAAAGTTACATAGTTAGACTTTTTAAAGTCTGTTACTGTACTCAAATTATTGTAAGAAAATGTTTCTTTTACCAAATTTACAGTAATCTCTTCTCAATGCCCTGGTTCTAAGTTCTGAGGTACTAACCAACCTCTCAGGATAGGAGTAAGGCAGACCAGGGAAAGAAGAAACAGGCAGAGGGAGAAAAAACACAAGCAGAAACCTCATGTTCTTTTAGGCCTGTAAGATCAGCTAGAGGTTGCAAGGGTACAGTCCAGAAGTGGTTTGCCTGAAGAAGAAGAAAAAAAATGAAAGGAGAAAAGAAGTTTAATTTATTTAGCAATCATAAGGGCAGAGGCAAGTCACATCTCATGCAAAGCCTGGAAAGCAGGCTGTCCACAACAACAGGACAGCAGGAGCACCCCAAGCCAGGCTAAGCCAGAGTGCAAAAGCGCTGCTCCAGAGTGCAAACAAAAGAAACGCTTGGGAGCGGTGAAGAAAACAATCATGCTCCCTGTCATCAAAACTCCCTGTTCCAGGGCTACCCCTACAACTGATGGCCAGCTGCTGCATATGAATTACCTTGGGAGAGTCACCTGTGACTGTGATACGAAAGAGAAACATGGACACACACATCCCAGCCATCATGGAAAGCAACAGCGCGTGCCGAGGATTCCCATAGCTTGACAGGCCTACCTGTGACACAAGGAAGGAAAGCTGAGAGCCAGAAACGGGAGGGACTACCTTTAATACTTGTAGTGACTAATGCCATCCACAGCCCAGTCAGAAACACGGGTGGCACATCAACAGCACATCTGTTGGCAAGCCTTGTTAGCGTGGTTTAAGGGCTGCACACAGTCAAACTGTGCTAAACAAAAGCTCTTGGTGATGAACAATACTTCATTCCACCTCCACCCTGAATCTGGCTCCCGATCTCCCCCCTGAATTTTAATATGGGGTTTTTATTTCCATCCAGAAGACAACTATCAGCAAACAGCTCTTCAACACAAAAATCTGGAGACCACAGTAAAGCAAACAAATTAAACAGATTAAACACCTCAAATGTGACAGGCACATTGCAACCCCTAACATCAGCACAAGTGTTCCCCAGCACCTTCTGGAGTGTTTGGCAGCTGTGCCCATTCACATGGCAGAGCTGAGTATGGGCTGGTTCCTTTGCTGTGCTCACAGGGACAGCACCCAGCCTGAGCACTTTAGTGAAGCAGCTCAGATTGCTGCTGTTCCCTGCCCAGCATGCCCAAGGGTGCACACGACTTACTTTTGCTACTGCTCTATCAGAAAGGTATCCAGCAGCAATGCTTCCCACCAGGCCCCCAATCTCCAGAGCACTCATGTAGGAACTGCCTAGAACACAGATGAAGCAAAGAACAGCTCATCAGATTTAGTCAAAACAGAAAAGCTGCTGTGGGCTCCAGACCAGTCCCACTGCTGTCAGCTCACAGAGCACTCAAGCAGCTCTGCTGGACACACATCTGGCTCATCCCTGCTCAGGAAGGCCTGTCTGCCAGTCCCAGGAAGGACTGGGCACTGGGGTGCTTGGTGTGTGCACTAACTCCATCACTGAGTTATTTCAAAACCTTTGTGTATCTAAGCAGACAACTAAGAGGTGGGCAAACACATCCCTCAGGTGGAAGGGCCTCTGCCCAGGGGAATTCTGGGCAACACTTCCCAGATTGCTGCCCCAGAGCTTAATAATGCAGTTTTGCAACTTACCTACAAGCATGGACTGTCCCCTCTCCTGGATCAGGAAGAGCTGTCCCCAATCTGTACAGCATGTTTTCACTCCAAAAACGACCAGGTAGCCTGTTGAGAGCACCCAAAGGTACGGTGAGAGCAGCAGCTCTGTCAAGGTGCTGTTGTCACTGGAGGAACCTGTAGGAAGGTCGGGAGGAGTGTTACCACAGCCCAAACCACACCAACCAGCAGTCCAGCAGACAGCTCTACAGGCAGGATACAAGCAGGAGAACATCCCCACACAGGGAAATATTCACAGCTGCTGAATGGCAGTGAGTGCCTCTACCTCCCCCTTGTTCTGGTGATTTCAGAATCTCTTCTGTCATTTTATCCCACATTCATTAAATATTTGAAAAGAATAATCAAAACACTACTCCCAGTAATTCTCTGTATTGCAGTTGCCAGTAAACCCTTCACAAAGGTTGTCAGAAAAATTACCTCTAAATTCTTTGGGAGTGTTTTTAAGCTGTGCCTGTGAAAGCCACTACACAGACTCAAAGATGCTACCTTGATTTTTGCATCAGTCTTCCAGGAACATCAACAAACGTGCTCTCCCCAGAGAATGCCCTGGGGAAACAATATTCTTTTCTTATGCAAAGAGGTCAAGCCTGGCAGTACAGGCAGTATGGGACAGCATGGAACACAGGCTGTTTCCACTGGCCTTTAAAATCCTACTGAAAACCTGTGTTGCAATTCTCATC
This sequence comes from Polioptila caerulea, assembly GCA_013397295.1. Classification (NCBI taxonomy): domain Eukaryota; kingdom Metazoa; phylum Chordata; class Aves; order Passeriformes; family Certhiidae; genus Polioptila; species Polioptila caerulea. The sequence continues at coordinate 195,313 of VYXF01006831.1, read as the reverse complement.
TACATGTTCTGCTTTCAGAGAAGCACCACGCTCAGTGGTCTGAACAAACATTTACTAACTAGATGTCCTAGGTTAGGACAGAAACACCGAGCAGAGTCCATCGTGAGCCAGGGGTCAAGAGAGCCTAAGGTGGGGTGAGGGGGAGTACTGCCTGCCTGCTGCCAAAGCGGAGGAGCAGAAGGTCAGGCTTAAGGAAGCATTCCCTGTTGTTACAGTTTTTCTCTCTCCACCATGCCACCAAAACCGCATTCACAATCTGAGCACACAAGGCTCCAAGGAAACAGGGATGCTGGTAGCAGGAAGACATGACATATATGGGGAGAGCCAGCCCTGATCATCTCAGCAACACACAGGTGTCTGCTGGCAGGCTAAGGAGCAGGGCTAACAGAGGGCTAACAGCAGGCTTTTCCCCTGCTCCGTCACTGTCTCTGGACCCTACACCAGCCCCATCCCACAAGATCACAGTGGGCCTTAGTTTATACCATTTCTACCTTCCATTACCAGAAAAAATCTGCCAAAGTCAACCCAGTACCACACACATGCCAAACTGTGACTTCAGAAATTGGGGAGGATGGGGGTGTCGGTAATGCTGAGAGCAACACATCTGTACCCGAACAGACAGAAGGCACTGCATCTTCTCCTGCAGCTGCCTGCTTGCATCCAAGTCACATGCTCACCTTTCTTCCCTTTCTTGGCTCCTTGTTCAATGTTGGGCAGCCCAACATCCGACGGCTCGTTTTTAATCAGGACAAGGCAAACAAAAGAGACAACCACGCAGGTGAAGCCAGAGAAGGACAAAGTCTTGCGCCAGTCGTAGTTCATAGAAACAACAGCAGCGACAATGGGGCCTAAGCCTCCAGCCAAGTTCATGCTTGTAGACAGGATTGCCCACCAAGTCCCAAACTGGGAAGGCTCAAACCACTGTGCAACAAAAAAACCAGCAGCGTAAGAGTGACAGCACACCTGAAAACCCTCCCTGGAGGCCCATGATGCGGGGTTGGGGCAATTCAGACACAGAACTTCAAAAGCAGGTAGAGGGAACATCCACACCTCGCTGCTTTAGTCATGCAGGGAACTCCAAATGTTACTCAAGTGTCAGCCATAAGAGCTTGACAGGTGCTCACACTGTGAGCCAGCTCCAAGTTATTTCCATTTACAGACCATGAAACTGAGACGTGGGGCAGGAGAGGCAAGTTTAAGAGCACATGTTTTTGAGTACTCACTTGCTGGGAACAGCGTCCTCCTGGAGAGGTCTGCTGGCTCAGGAACTTGGATGGATATGCAGAGAGCCACAGGGTAACTTTAGGACTCGCTTTTGCATTAAGTATCAGACATGATGGGCTCCACATTGCAAGGAGCACTCGGAGCCAGAACCACTTGGGTAGTTCTTGCCAGCAGGAAAATGTCTGAGATCTACATTCATGAACACCTTCAGAAAACACCATGGCTGATAGTTCTGTTATTTGGGCCCTTCTTTTCTGTGCATTCAACTGTCCTGGACAGCCCTCTCCTCATCAGTTAGGGAAGGATAGGTGCCTCATAGAAGGGCAATAAAGTTGTTTATCTCTCTCCCACCCTGTCCCACAAGTATATGCAGTACATCGATTCCTGGATTTCACATCTTCCATGAGGGACCAGCATAAAGCTAACCAACCTCCTTTCCTTCTGTCCTAGGGAGAAGTCAATCTGCTTCTTTTAGACTGTCACAAACCTCAAGTACATACAGCTTAGAGACAAAACTCATGCCGTTCCTTCAACTTATGCAGTTTTCTACCTGAACCACCTGTGATTTGGAATTCCCAAGTTGCCCAAGCGTGCAGACTGAACTGTGCTCGCTGTCCCCTGACCCACAGCAAACCCTGACTTGCAGCAGCAGAGACAAGCAGTCTTGTGGGTCCATGCCTAAAATACTTAATTCCAGCAAAGTCTGCCTCTACGGGGCAGAACTCAACAATCAGGAGATGTTACTCGCCAAACTGAGCTACACTCGAGGCACGTAGGGGCAAGGGCTACAGACCGAATCTTTGCTAGAATAAGCAGATCCCCATGCACAGAAAAGTGTGCCACGAGCAGCAGAATGCAGACAGTGCTCCAGACCTCCTTAGCTGGAAGGGTGTGAGAAAAGCTGCAAATCCCTCTGGATTCTGAGCAAGCATGGTCTGCACAGCCCTGATGCCAGGGTCAAGAGAGCAGCGGCGAGTTCCCCCACCTTTCTCAGCACCCACCTTCCGCAGGATTTTCCCGCAGGGCGGCCAGCCCAGCCCCTGGGCCAGGCCGTTCAGGAACCAGAGCCCAGCGAAGGTCATGACGGTGGAGCTCCAGGAGAAGACCACGTTGACCAAGCCCACCATGAAGAGGCCGGAGGAGAAGAGCCAGCGGGCGCTCATCTGGTCCGAAAGGACGCCACTGACGAACTTGCTGATGGCGTAGGCTGCAGACTGGCTGCTTGTGATAAGACCTGCGGCGGGCAGAGCCCGGGGGTGCCTCAGCCCGCGGAACGGCCACCTCCGGGCCCAGGGGCGGCGGAGGGACCCGGGATCGACACTCACCCAGCTCGTCCTTCCCCAGCGGCACCTCGGCCATGACAGCGGGCATGACGAACGAGAAGGTTTTGCGGTTGAAGTAGTACAGCGTGTACCCCACGAACATGGCCGCAAAGATCGCAGCCCGGTACCGCCCGTACCCGCCGGCCGCCATCNGGCCCCGCCCCGCCGGCCCCGCCCCGCCGGCCCCGCTCTGTACAGCCCGTCCGGAAGTGGCGTTTTTATTTTTGGTTGAGGAGGCCAGAATGGAGCACAATGTCAGATGCACATTCGCGGCCGTCGGACCCACTCGGGTGTGTGGCAGCAGCAGGGACGGTCCGAGGAGCAGGAGGTCACGGCCAGAGACAGTCACACGATTAAGTCGGTCTAAGTGCACAGAATACCGAGGAGGGCAGGCAGGTGCCATTAGACTTTCCAGGTTTGGTTCTTTGATCACTGTCCTTGTGGCTGACTACAGGATGTGCCAACACGACCCATCTTTCTCTCTCCTCTGCATTCAACGTTGCTTTTTCTGAACTTCTAAAACTATAAACAATCTTTTTGTCAAGTCTCACTTCATGGTTTTTGGACTCGGCTACAGAGCACAGAGAGTTTTAACAAACAGCCTATGGAAAACAGACACAGCCACAGTTCAAAGCACAGATCATCTGCCTTCTCAATTTTGTTCCACCTTCCCATGAATCCAAGTATTAATACAACTCCCATCAGCTGAAATCACACATTTGCTCTAAGTCAGGGCCTCATATGCAAAGACAATAGCACTTCAGGTCTGTATTCTCCTGCAATCATCTTCACAAGAGGTGGGGCACAGAGTTCATGTTCCAATTTACTTCCTACACCTTAAGATGTTTTTTTACTGCTTTCTCCCCACAGGAAAGTCACTTTGGTGACATGTACTGAAACAGAGACAATTCTTGGTGGGCAGTCTGCCACACATAATAGAAGAAAAACAAAAACCAATTCACTAAGTTAGTAAAGGCAAAATTCGCAGAAAGAACAAAAAAATAAATTTACATCTCTATCCCATTGTGTCGTCACACTCTTGTTGTGTTCCATTTACATCATGACTAACCAGGTCCATAAGAAAAACAAGAAAGTAACTTGAAATAAATAGATGCTGACACTTGTGGGATTTCAGGGTGTTACAATTCATCATTTTTCCTGCTTTCTCCTCCAGCTTCTGTCTTCTCTTTTTTGGACCCTGTGTAATGAAGCAAACTCAGTTTCACACTGCAGTGGTTTTCACAGCATGCAAAGCAGCACTGAGAGTCTCTGACATTTGCAAAATTTGTCCCAGAACTTGCAGTCCATGGGACAGAGGCTTTGGGGGCTGATACTCAGCTCCATGAACTCTGCCCCTGTTAACAGTGTGGCTCTGGCAGCAGGAGCAGCACAGCAGCTCTCAAGCAGAGCTCAACTCACAGCAATGGGACTGGCTGCAAACTGCAGGGACAGGGGCACAAAGCAGCAGTGGTGCATAAGAATTCCACTCTGAACAACAAAAACATAGGAACAGCAAGGAACCAAATTTTGTCTTCCTGTGTGCAGAATTAGCAATGGATCAGCAGTCAGGGGTTCTACCATCCTACAACCTCTTACAGCTAAAAATCTGCAAAGGAGCCCCCAGACACCTTGCACTTGCAGCTCCCAAGTTCCAGATCCTTAGCAAAGCATTTACCCACCGGAGCCTGATCCAGGCTTATCATCTACTGCTGCTTTCTCAGCTGTGGGAGGTTCCTTGGCTGGATCAACTTCCTCCGGTTTGTCTATGTTTAAAGCAAAAAGAAACAAAAATCAAGGGAGAATACACAGGAGACAAGGTGCAAAGAGATTAGGTGAGCAAAGGTGAGGTTAAACCAGCCAGCTGTGGTGCCTCAGCAGGACTGTAATAGTTCACTCTCACAGGGGATCACAACACTCAAGAGAAGCACCACAAAACTGCTCCGTACTGCCCTCTGAGTGCCAGGCTTTGTGTCCTCAGAAGCCTGGGAGACTGACTGCACAGGCAGATGACCTTTGGAGCTGGGACTATGAGCAGGATCCCTTGCTCAGACCAGAGGAACTAGCAGTGCTGACAAACAGCACTCCAGATTTAAAAGGGCACTTGGGACCTGAGGATCTTAGAAAGTTCAAAAAACAGTAAGTCTCAGCTCCACAAGAGATTTTTTTTTTTTTCCTGGGGTCCATCTAGGCCACAACAATTCATTGTACCCATCGATCTAGGACAGGACCTTGAGTATTTGGCTTGGTACACTGAAGTGCAGCCAATGGCTTATCTTTCCTACAAGTTAACAAGCCAGCAAGACAGGTACTGACTATCCTGGGAAATTTAGAAATAATTTCTGTTTCTTCACAAAAAATCCAAACAATTGGTGTGGGGGAAATGGACACCACAATACATAGATTTTCCCAGCTGTCTTTGAAAATTAAGAGCAAACTCACCTAATCTCACAGCTAACTACTGTCCTCCCTTCTTTGGCTCCCTTTCGGTCAAGAGAAACACCGTGTGTTACATGTGGGAATTATATAACATGTGGGAATTATATAACATATATAATAATTATATATGTATATATTATATATACATACATGCTCCAAGCCTGCTACTTACCTTCTTGTTTCCCCTCCGTGGGAGGGATAGTATTCTCAGTCTCAGGGGCTGCTGTAGTATTCTTGCCTGAATCAGTTTTCGTGGCGTTCTTCTCCTTTTTGGGTTTGGGTTTTGCAAACTTGGCTTTATTTAGGAGATACTGCACTTCCCTGTCCAGGGCTGCTATCTTGAACTCTATATCTTTAGAGAGCAGCACAGGTTTCTCAGTAGGAGTAAGTTTGTTCTGTTCAGCCAGCGTCTCATTTTTCCAAATCTGTGGGACGCGAGGGAAGAGGTGCTTTTGGAATGCTTCTGGGTTCCAGGAACTGCTGTATATCACAGTATCTCAAAGTCACTGTCCCTGGCTATTCTGCTTTACTCAGGACAGCTCGCCTCCATGCCACATTTCCACCAACCTCTCAGTTACCCAGACACAGGACAAAGAGGAACAAAACCCAGCACCTGCCTTTAAAACCTGAGTGCAGCCAGATCACTGGGCTCCACCCCCACCCTGGGGACAATTCCACATGCAACACAAGAACCACGATTCCCCCCAGACACAACGGGGGCAGGCTGGGCATTAGGGAACACTGAAACACACAAAAGGCTTGCCAGTGGCATGAAAACAAACATGCACATGACCTGGAGTGAAAGTATAGGTCATAACCTAAACTGTGGGTATGTGTGTATGACCCACCCCACCCTCCCCCAGCATCACTCCATCCTTCAGTACCGTTGTTTCATTGATAGCTTTTTCCAGTGTACTCAGTTCCACTTCTGTGAATATCTGGTCAGACTCTGGAATCATTCGGGCTCCCCTTGTAGATAAGAAAGCTTATTTTTATTAAGTCAAGCAGACTGCACCTTGGCAACTCTGTGGTTACAGCTCCGATAACACAAAAACATCACAACAACCACACTGGACCCTTCCTGCCCCCATTTTGGACAGAGCTCACGTGCACCTGTTCCTGCAGAACAGGACACCAGGGAGCAGGGTCCTTCCCTCAGGAATGCCACCTTTCACATTCACTCTGCTCTTATTCAGCTGGCAGCTCCTACATGACACTGCACCCCAAAAGCCTGCCCTTACCTGAGAAAGATGGTGGAGTGATTGAGCAGACTTTCCAGAGCAGCCAGGCGTTCTGGCCACTTTCTCCTTTCCTCAACACGGAAGAAAAGGTTCCTACAAAGCTTTTTCAGCTCTGAAAGCTTGTCTTTCAGCTCCTGAAAATGGGGGAGAGGAGAAAGGAGACAGTTAGTTTGACCATTGTCTAACACTGGCAACTTCAGAAGTTATAGCTGCATTTGTTTTTCACTCTATCAAAGACACCATTTCAGTGAAGTAAAAAGAGCCACATGACTAAGCTTTCAGTCAACAGGTTCCTGCTGAAGCTCTTGTAGAAACATCAACAGCTGGAACAACTTATTATTTTGTTCTGTGCATAATGCACTGAAAAAGCAAGAAACTCTCAAGAGCCAGATTACAAAGGCTCTGTCAGCCTCTGTGGTCACTTCCATGCCAGTGACAGCTGACTGGTATCCTGACTGCACACAACAATACCTTTGTTGCAGCTGCATAGCCCTCCTCCTCCATCCAACTGGAAGCCTCACTAAGCTTTTTGGAAATTTCTTCTCTCTGCTCCTCTGTTGAGACAAACTGATACTCTTCTTGGTAAAGCTTGTCCTAAAAAGAACAGAGCAAACACTCTGGTCAAACATCACTGAGCCTGGAAGCATAAAACAACTGGAGCACTCACTTGCAATTGGGTTGGGGTGCTGCCTTCACCCTCCCACATCTGAGCTCTGCTCCCAGCATTGCCAGGAGCACAATAGTAATACACCAGGTACAGGTACATTATATTGTATTATATATCATCCCGTGATAGTAATGCTGCAAAAGTCATTATTTCACACACACTTAACACTAGTTGCTTCTTCTGAACAACAGTTCCTGAGAAGCTGTAGCTTCTTTACAGTGTGGGGGCAATTGTTCAATGTGTTAGACATGCTGAAGGGAAGCTTCGTTTTATATTGAGGGAACATGGGACTGGGAAGGCTAACAGCATTAGAAAAAGTGACTGAAGGACAAAACCTGGACTCCTCAAATCAAACAGTTCAAACAACCCCCCTGCACTCAGATCAGCCAAAAGCTGTGCAAAACACGTCTGCTCTCCTGGAATTCTCTTTATATCCCTCTCTTACCTGGGTCTCAAAGATGAATGACTCCAAGCTGTTGGCTGATTTTTCTCTTTCCTGTTTCTCTAGATCTCGGATTGTCAAGTCTTGGAGTCTAACATGCAAAGAGAACAGAAATCAAAGGTAGCAAGTGCCTTTGGTTAAGTAGCACATCACACACACTGGCTTCTGAGGTCAGCAGCACTGTATGGGAGCCATCAGCATTCCAAAGCAATTCACTTCCTTTATCTAGAGCTCTAACTTAGAGCCATTTCAAACCTACTTTTTCATTGAGCTCTTCAGTTCATCTTCCTCCAGGTCAGGCACATCATTTACATCCAGCTCCATTGTGATCTCATGAACAAGCTTCTGCTTCTTGGGTGCTTTGATCTTCTCTTCCTCGGTTTTGGTAGCTGTGCTGTCACTGGAACTTTTGGATGGCTCTTCCTCTTTTGCAGTTTCTCTGTTTTCTTTGGGACCCTGTAACACAAAGTACATTCTCAAGCAAGGGAACAGATTTTCAGATTCTGCAACTTTTTTCAAAGGCAGGGCACTTCAGAGAGGGGAGAATTCCACTGAGGAAATGCCATTTTTTAGCTATGAAAACCAGTCCCATTCCTTCAATCTGATGCTCACCTGAGGCTCTGATTTCTCGCCTTCTTCCTTTCCCTGTGACTCTGCTTTTGGAGAGGCAGTTTCTGCTTGACCTGCAGGCTGCTGTTTCTCTTGTCCCTGCTCTTCACCAGCATCTGCAGTATGGCTTTTCTGGTCGTGTTTCTCCTCCTGCTCTTCTTTACCTGCTTCTGCTAGGCTCTCTTCCTCTTCCTGTTCATCACAAGCAAGTAAAGGCAAAAGCAAAACAATGTCTTAAATGTGGAAATTTCATGCAATGTTTCACAGAACAAGTAATTCTACATAATTGCCACAGGAAGAAAAAAGGGCTTCCTTCCAGTAGCAGTTACCCTGGGGCTCACCTGAATGGAGTCTGTCAGATTCTCTCCAGTCTCTGGTGTAGGGCCACCACCCCCAAACAGGCTTGAGATAGTGTTTCCAAGTTCTGTCGAGAGGAGACAAAAAATTCAGAATGTTATGTATCCAGAGGAAGAAAGTAATCTTCAGCTCTCAGTCCTTCCCCTCACAACTGCAACGATCACAAAGGGGGTCCCTTGGTGGTGTACGTGAACTTCACATTCTCCAGACTCATACTTCTCCAACCTCCCTCCGTGTCCTTGTGCTCAGACAGCCACACATACAGTCCAACTGTGTAACTTCCACACCCCAAACACTAAGAAACACAAGGCTTGTAGTTATCTCAGCCACAGAGAACAGGTAACAGAACAGCCAGTATGAATATCAAACTTCTGCACTTTACTTGTCAGTGTTGACTCCTCCTCCAGCTTGTCTTCCACCAAGGTCTCAAACACCGATTCCACCTTGGAAATAGAAGCTCAGGATTAGTTTTAAGCATGGACCAGAGAGAGAGACAGAACTGAAAAACACATCAGCTGACAACCATCCCAACAGGTGGTGCTTACCCGGTCAAGACTCAGTACACCACTCTCATCCATATTGAAGTGTGCTTTGATGCCTTTGGATTCATAGTCCGAGTGCTTCTTGAAACTGTCCCCAACTCCCTTTAGCCTCACAGTAGTGAGATTGAGAGAACCAAAAACTCTGATGATACAAAGAGACAAAAGCAGAGAGATATCTCAGGATAACAGTGCTGCAGAACAGCCAATCCCTGCTTTCGCTCATGCTGGTGGTGATGGTCAACTGCAAAAAGCAGGAGCCGGCAGGGCTTGGTTTGCTAAAGTACGCGCAGCTCAGAGAACAGCTGTGCCAGTGCCAGTCAGACACACTGGCAACACATTTCCAGCCAGGCAAGTTGCATTGCCACATAGCTGCCAGCTCGGCTGCTGGGCTCAACTCACCGCAGGTCGTCCTGGCTCAGGAATGTCAGATCTCCGTAGTTGACGTAGAACTCAAAGTCATCTGTGTAGCGGTTGAAAGTGATTACTTTGCGCTGGGGATAGGGCGCCATGCGCTGGAACAAAATCCTCTTGTTATGCTTTAAACTCCTGGATTTATCATCCTCCTCAACTTCACGAGTAAACTCCACCTGCATCACAAACAGAAAATAAGACTCAGCAACTGCAAACTGTGGCATCTTACATCAGCAGTGTTCGGCTGCTCTGCCTCATGCAAAAGTGGGCGGGCAGGCAAATATTCCCCAATTGATACTTGCATATGCCTGGTTCCTTGGATACTGCATTTCTATTACAAAGAAGACCCCCTTCTGCTTTCTTTATTAGATTGGCAGAAAGATGTCCAGAGCTTCCACACTCAAAGGGAAGCCGAGAGGTTCCAACCTGGATTGCTTCTCCCAGCACAGCCCCATACCTTGCACAAGAGAAGGAAAACCAAAAGTTACCTGGATAGGAAACACAGCAGCATCCCGAACAATGAAGGGCTTCACCTTAAAGGCTTTGCTCAGAGCAGCTGCCTGGTAGACTGCACCCATAGCAGCAGCCTCATCAGCATTGATATTCTTGCCCAGCTCTTCTCTACGAAGCGAAAAGCAACAGACATGAAGTTTGCAGCCTCTACATAAACAGCAGCTTGTCAATGGGAGACAAACTAGAAGGGGGCCTCACATACTCACTTGCCCACAGCTTTCAGCAAAACTTCCTGCACTTTGGGGACCCGTGTGGCGCCGCCAACTAGAATCACCTGGTCAATTCCATCCTAGGGATTGGAAACAGTCACCTTGTCTTAGGAAAGCAATTTTGGAAAGCTAAGTCCAGGGCTTCCTTACGCTCCTTCCCCAGTGCTGACATGGTGCTCTAAGAACACCCACACTACACCCTCCTGTCCCCATGCAGGCCAGCACCCAACAGATCTCAGATGGACATCAGCCATGCCAACAAGGAGGCACCTGGTCAGGTTGTCAAACAGTGACAACATGGCCGTGGCTTCAAGCCACCTGAAACGTGGGGCTTGATTCAAAGTTAGACAAACTATAGTTCAATGCCACAGGAGACAGTGATCCCAAGATCTGAACAGACAGAAATCCAGACTCTAAGAGATAACTCAGTGTCTTGCATTGAATATCAGAGCCCAAAGCTGCTCAAGAGTCATGGCACTCTGGAAAGTGAGCATTTAACCCACAGTGACTCCCTCCAAAGGGCTGCCTCAGGTTTGGTCCAACTGAGCCCGCAACAGGGCTCCCTTTACAAAGTGTGCAAAGGAGAAACCTGAACACCCATATTCTGTTTCCATAGTCATTCAGTTAAAACTTCAAGAGTGAGACCAGAACCAGTATCCAAGACAAAAAGAGGAATCATTATTTCAAACCTACATCACATGAGAAAGTGTTTTAAGACAAAGAGGCCCCTCCTTCAAGTCCCTAATTTCTGGTGGATAGTGCAGGTGAAGTGTAACACACTCCTGCTTGACACTGCACCAGGCAAACTCTCTGTAGTACCAACATCACTGTCACAATAGCAGGCATCTACCTCCTAACAGTCCTGATAACACAACCACTGATGCCTCAATCATGATGTGGCAGCAGCTTCCCACACAGAAGCTTCAGGCTTGGTAATGCATTTTCTCAAACACACCATGCTCATCTCTGCGCTGCTCAGAGCCTGCTGCACGGGTCCTGGGACGCGCTTGAACAAGTCAGAGCACAATTCCTCAAATTCTTGTCTTGAGACCTTGGCTTTGAAGTCTATGTCATCCAGTAGTCCCTCGATCTGTCCAGAAAAAAAAAAAAAAAACAACAGTCAGAATTAAATTAATTGTGGAGCATTTTCCAAGCAAAATCTTTGCCCAGTGTGCAAAAAGTTCTGGCTTTTGTAACACACAACAGACCTGACCATGCTCATCTGAACCCTACCATTGCTAAGGTGATGAGAGGATGGAACATGGGTGTAACAGACAGCTTCTCTGTTTTATGAAAGTTTATTTAACATACTTGACATGAACAACTCTTCTTCAATCCACTCAATCCCCGGTGCTACCAAGGGGGCACAAGCTGAGAGGGACCACTGGGAGCGATGCTCCTCAGCAGACCTGCGCTGCAGAGGGACAGCGTTCCCTTACACCAGTCCTCAACCCACCCCACGCTCAGCCCAAAAAGAGCAGGAGCCCCCAGCAGGAGGTCAGACCTGCGCCATGTGGTCGGCATTCGCGCTCAGCACAGTTTTCAGGCGGTTGGCCTCCCTCAGCAGCTTGGCCATGGCCCGAGGATTCTTCCGGACATCTTTCGAAGGCTGCTGCTCATTGAAGAGTTTTGCCAAGTAGTCCCGGAGACGAAGCTCCATCTCTAAACCTCCAAGAGTGCGGTCAAATCTGAGCAAAAGAATGAACAGAGGTGTAATAACCAAAATCAAACTGAAATACAAACAAGTTTCATGAATTATTTCACAAACATGCAGAGTAGCAAGTAGTCAAAAGTAGCTGCAGTACTATCTGCTGTGATGATTGTGAAACAAAGGCTGTCCCCAAAATAACACATTATAATGAAATAAAGAAAGGTATAAATAAAGAGATTCACTACCACAACAGCCTTTCAACAGGAAATTTCATTATATTTTAGGTAAATGCCTTATTGCCAAGAATGTCAAACAGCTAAAATGCCCAAGGACAATGTATCAGGTTCCAGGTATTTTTTTGAAAATAGCAATATAAATGCTCTGGAGTTAAAATTGCTGGGCTGGGTATGCACAGCACCCCCCTTTTTATTTGGCAATGCATTAAGTACACTACATTTTCATTCCTCTCTAGAAGCATACTCCTCTTTTTCCAACTGATATACTCTATAAGATTACATGAAATGGAATAGGCTTACATGGTTTGAGGCTATCAAAGGAAAAGCCTAAAGCAAACTAAGTACACGGGTTCCCTCCTAGGCTCCTAGAAACTCTCAGTTACCTTCTGCAAAAGACAGCAACACAAAAATTATTCCCAGCTGGAGCCTTCTTGCTCTGAATGTTTCACCCTCAGCCATCCAAATTACTGTACTGAAGCCTCACTGCAAAATTCTACATGATGAAGAGATTGTGAAACAAATGGTTCCTTTCCTGAGACCTGTGGGATTTGTGCAACTTGTGTGGAATTCTTACCCAATGCCTTGGATCTGCAACTGAGGTTGAGTTCCCGAGTCCTTAGTTTTCACAGTCTGATACGTAACAATAGTACAAACAGTGCTTCCTGCTCCCATGTCATAAAACATGATATTCTGAAAAGAAAAGCTGGGACAGTGAAGCAGAAACAGCTGGATATCCCCCACAAACAAGGAAAGAACTCCTTCAGTGTGATACAGGCCACAACTACCCACTCCCTGGACTGAGTTTATACCCTAAGAGCAGGACTCTATTTTGACCAAACACAGGCAATGTTCAGGGTCACGTTTCAATGAAAGAGACAAGTAAACTTCTAATCTAATTCATAGTTCAGAACCTGAAGTTTTGCTCTCTCTTCAGCCTCAGGAAAATCAAGTACTTCTGAGTCAGTGTTCCAATACTTCAAGTAATGGCTGCTGTAATTTTCCCCAGTTGACGGGCAAGGAACAAATTACAGGTTTACAAAATGAGAACTCCCTGGACCTGCCCTCACTCCAGCAGCTTTCAGGCTTCACCATACACGCACACAGGGTTTAATCTCTTTGTCTCGTTGATGAACACATGAAAACAGAGGAGACTGCTTGATCAGCAGAGTCCACTTTAAGTTCTTTGGGTTTTTGATGCAGCACTTTTTCCCCGCATGGAGGCAACTTGGCAGGACTCTCCTCATCTCCCAGATGTGCCTACCTGTGCCGTGGCATTGATGTCTTTCCTCCTAAAAACTCCATAGTTCAGTGCTACAGCCGTGTTGTCATTGATCAGCTGCAGCACCTTGAGGTCAGCCATGCGGGCGGCGTGCAGAACTGCTCTCCTCTCTGCTTGGTTGAAGTAGGCAGGAACTGTGATCACTGCATCTTTGATGGGCTGCTCTGAAACAGTTGCAAGGAACTCTACATCAGTGTAGCCATACGCAAAAAAATTGTTGAGATGGAGGGACAGCAGCAAACCCAGAGGACCCAAGGTGAAGACTTGCACAGAATGCAACCCTGCAGCAGCAGCCAGGATCCCTAGGGACGAATCTCTGTACAGGAATCTCTGTATCCTGCTGAAACCAAGCAGACCTGGCATACTCCCACAAAGCCACAAGTCTACTGACCTCTCTTTCATGTGTCAGGATATTCTCAAATGTTCTGGGTAGCCTTCCATTTTAACAAATACTATCTTCATCGTCTTACATTGTCACCAGATAATATTCACTCCCCTGTAAAGTCTTTGGACTGGCTATAGTGTCACTGACCACATGACAAAGCCTCCTAGTAATTTATCCACTTTTCATTACTACAGTATTTCATTAGCAACACAGCATGAAACATGCATGACAGTCTCTTCTCTGTTAGCAAGTTTCACAGCAAAGGGCCATTTTTTCTCTTTTAGTACAGCTCCAACAGCAAGTTTCCATCCAGAACAGCTACAGCACAGCCTTCACAGAGCCACTTCCATCCTCCTCTGCAGCTACCTCCCATGTGCCTCCACTCTGACCACACATACAAGAAAGAAAACACTTCACTTTTCTCCAGAGACTGCCTGTAAGAATCCTTCATTGCAAGACTAGGTGGTAAATGGGGAGTCTACCCCTAAGAGTAGGATTAAGATCCCAAACTTGCATCATATCAGAAACAAATGATAACTGGATAGCTGCTAATTCTTTCTTATAGCTGGAGACAACCGACATCCTGTTTCTAAAAACTCTGGGTTTCTGAACGCTTTCCGTCTCTACTTGAATCCTACAGTGTACAAACGCATACACATACAGACAAGAAAAAGCTGAATCCTTCCAACCTGCAAATTCCTCAGCCAGACCTCGTGAATAGTTCAGGACCATCCCCAGCATCTCCTCAGGAGAATACTGTATCGTTCTACAATGGGAAAGAAAACAATCACATCAACAGTGAGCTGCAGAAGCCTGGCAGCTGAAGTCCCTGCCACAAAGAACCTAAAAGCAGCCACTTACGGGGACAGTTTGAAGATAACAGTCTGTCTTGTCTCATCCTTCACCAGCTCATGCTCCGGGAACCGGGACTGGTACAGCGCCACGTGGGGATTATTGATCCGCTTGCCCAGCAGATCCTGGAAGTATCGGAATGCCACCTTGGGCGTCCTTATGGACTGCAGAAAAAACCCACATCATCCACTTACATTCTTTCAGTTAGGCTGTTCTCAAACCAACCCCTCCCAGACTACGTGGGGAACAACTCTTGCTACGGGAGTAGGAGCACACGGCCACTACACAGAACCGATAACACATCAAAGAGATGAGAAGCCCAGGACAACACTAGGACACTGGCTCAGACATGCATCACAACGTGGGATACATGTGTTCTGTGAACAGGAACTCTTACCATCCCCAGCGCGCTATCACCAAAGAGGCGCTCATTCTCCTTCAAGGAAACAGCCACGGGTGTTTTCCTTCGTGACTCCCTGAGGAGAGAGAGGAATAAACCAGTTCAAACAGGTGAATGTTCCAGTCTCTAGTGAAGAAGAATGTTGTTCCCATTCCAGAAGGACTAAGGGAAGGTGCTCGGAGAGGGGGCCAGCCTCTGCTCTGACGGGCTACCAGAGAAGCCTCCCCTTCCGTGCTTTGATCAGACTGTTTTTGCTTCTCTCCACTCATAAGCAAGACAAGACAGTTGTCTCATTTTATCTATGACTGCTGAATTTCAGGGAGGTGGGTGAGAAACCTCCCTGTTATCTCCAGACTCCCAGAAACCGAGGGCATTCCTAATCATATGCCCTCTCTCACCTGCAGGTTCTTCACTCAGTGGCTTGAGGATGGGCTACAGCAGCAGCTGAATATAAGAGATTTACCTGCATTACAAGTGTGGGCATGGAACAGCTGCAGCGGCTATGGGCTCCCTTGTGGGGAACTCCGAAGCAGCGGACAGGTGGGAACTGGGTGCCCTTTGGCGTTTGCACCACAACGTGTCCTGAACCATGCGGGCTTTCGGCACTCGCTCGAAAGGCACCCAGAGCGCACCCAAACACCTTAAAGGTGAGTGAACAAACCGCCCTGGGCGATGCCCCGCAGCTGCCCACCTGGGGCAAGGCTGAGTCACAAGCCTGCGTGGGAGGTTGGGAGCCTTCCCCTGGCAACAGTGGAGCAGGGATGGCCGGGGCCCGGCCACCCTCCCTGTCCGCCCGCCCCCGGCGCTGGTGCGCGGCTGCAGCCGCGGCAGGACAGACCGGACCCCCGGGCCGGAACAGCGCTCACTTGTTCAGGACGATCTCCATGGGCACCCCAGGCTTCACGATGGCGATCTTCATCGACTCGCTGCCCACATCCACCGACATCACCGCCACCGGCTCTGAAACAAACCCTCGGTGAGAACCTGCTCGGGGTGTGGGCGGCCACGGCAAGGACGTGCCCGGACAGGGCGCTGGGGGGGCACTGAGGCATCCGCCGCTCCCCCGCGCCGNAGGCGGGAAGGAAGCAGAAGAGAAGCAGCCAGGGACGCGCCCAGCCGGGCAACCGCGCCATGCTCGGCACCGCTCGGCAGGACTCGGCTGGGCTGGGCACGGGCCGGCTCTGCCCTGCTGGACTCGTCTGTGTTCGGCTGCGTTCGGCCGAACTCGGCCGGGTTCGGCTGGACTCGGCCCGGCGCGCGGAGCAGCCCCGCCGCCGCGGCCCCGCGTCTGGCCCCGCCCCCGCCGCACGCGGCACGCACCCATTGGCGCGGCTCTCAGCGCCGGCCCCGCGCGCCAATCCCGCGGCGCGCGCCTGCCCATTGGGCCACGTCGGGGGAAGCCGGAAGCGGTCACGCGGGGGCCCCGCGGCCCCATTGGCCGAGAGCGCTGGGGGCGGGGCCCGGCCTGAGCGGCGCCTGCGCGCGCGCCTCACGCCGACCGGGCCACGTGCGATCGGTCCGAGCCGCGTGCGCCCCCTGGCGGCCGAGAGGCTCCTCGCGGCCAGACCGCGCCCCNCCGGACCCGAACCCCTCCTTCTTTCGGGCTCCGCCCCTTCCACTGGCCTCTTCCCGTCTCGCCGGTGCGGTTGCTCCCGCTGCTGCCTCCTGCCACTTCCTGCGGTACCCGCGATCCCTCAGCACGGTGCCGAGCCCTTCAGCTCGCTGCCAGGGAGCTCCTAGGGGAGCTGCCCAGTGCCCCCGGCCGGCCCCCAGCCCCCAGCAGGCTCTGGTCAGTCCGTAACATGCTGCCAGTTCAGAGGCCACGCAGAAGGGACAGCCTGGTGCACAAAATGCTTTATGACTGGGCAGCCCGCACCGCAATCCCCATCTGGGCCCGGCACAGGGAGGACAACGATCCGAAATTACAAAAGGTTTACAAAGAGGGGTCTGAGTCTCCCACAGTGGGACGGCCTGGCCGCACAGGGCCAGGTGGTAGCGCCGCATGGCCTCACCATCGCCTTCCCTGGAACACTATCAGCATCAGCTTCAAAACTAGCACTTCCCCAAGGCAGAGAGCTCGGCCCCAGCAGGTCTTTGGCAGCTTTTTAGATTTCAGCACTTTGATATTGTTCCAATAAAGTCTGTTTTTAAAAAGTCAGCATAAGAAAACTTATTCCCCTGCCTGAATAGGCAAGGCTCAGTACCACCCAGCTGGGCCCAGTGCAGGTGCACCACTTTGGTGTGCACAGCCCTTGGCATAAGGTGAAGCAAGGACTGTGGTCCCCTCAGGAGCTCCTCGCTGCTTGGGATGCTCAGAAGTCCCTCCAGCTGGTGGATCTGGGGTGCACAGCACCCCTCTCAGTTCATGAACTGGGTATAGCCCTCTGCCCCAGTGACAATGACGTCCATCCAGATGCGCATGGCTTCGGCTGATGGTGCCACCATGTAGTAGAGTCGGTCGTGGGTCTTGACACAGAAAGTGAGCGCAGGGTTGGGGCTCTGGTGGGGAGGATTAAATCAGCCCTGTGTTCCCCTGTGAGCAGCAGTAATCCCCTCCTTGTCGCCCACAAAGCCCAGCACTGGGGTCCTGCCCTCAGCACCATCGGGGGCCATGGACCATTCCAGGAACATCCCTGTCACGCACTGCCCTACCACCTCCCACCGGTGTGACAGAGGACAATGCAGGAGAATGGGGATACCCACAGGGGCTCCCAGCAGGCACCGGAGCAGTGGCAGCGCCCAGCTCTCACCTTTGCAGCACTGCGGAGGTGGTCATAGTAAACCTCTTCAATGGCTTGGAAGTAGATAACGCCCTTCAGCTTTGTCTCATGTTTATCTGCCCAAGAGAGAGAACTGTTGTCGACCGTGGGTGATGGCCTGGGGAGGGGACGCGAGGCGGCATCGGGACTCACCCACGTAGTATGAGAGGGTGCGTTTCATGCGGTCAAAGACAAACCAACGCTTCTTCCAGGATTTGATCTTCCCACCCATCTTCACTAGGTAGCCCTTGCACATCTTCTCTGTCAGGATGATGTGGTAGCAGGTGTCAACATTGTGGCCCGAGGACTCGATGTGCAGCCGCAGGTTGAAATCCTCCTTGCGGATGGGGAGGTACCGTGTCAGGGGACGAGCCTGGAAAAACAACACAGCCCTGCAAAGCCCACCGATGGTGACAAGAGCCAGGTCCCCGAGCTAAGACAGCAGCAGCAAGCTCGGTGTGCCTCAGTGTCCAGACTGGGAGAAGGGGATGGCAGCCCGCCTCACACCTGTGAGAAGTGCTTCTCCCGCAGTTTGACTTCTTTCTCCACCAGCTTCTGCCGCCGCACAGTCTCATCCTTCAGTCGGCGTTCCAGCTCCTCCCGGCGCCAGCGCTCATCCTCCAGCGCTTGCTGGCGCAGCTCCATTTCCCGCTCCTGCCAGCGTGCACAGGCACTCAGCCCCAAGGACTAGAGACCTGCCTGCCATCCAGCCATGATGCTGGTGCCCCCACTCACCCGGGACTCCATCAAGCGTGACTTCTCCTCGTGTGCCTCCTTCAGCATCTTCTCCATCTCCTCAATCTTCCCTGTCTCCATCCCACTGGCACTGCAAAACAGCCACAGCTGCTGCCCCAGCAGGAAGGACCTTGAGCCAGCATCATACTAGCCGAGCAGGCTGTGCCCCGGCCATAGGAGCTGGCCCCAGGCTTACCTGGAGATGTTGTCAGGTGAGCATGCAGAGTTGTTGCCGATGGAGATGCTGGTCTCCATGCTGTCTGAGCTCTCCAAGCTGAGTGTGTCATAGGCATGGTCCAGCTCCTCAGCCCGGGGTCCAGCACCATGGGGACGGTGGTGGTGGAGGATGGAGTGGTGCACGAGCCGGGGGAAGGCAGGGGGGAAGGGGGGCTGCCCATGAAGGGCTTCCCACTGGGACTGTGCCTCAGCAGCTGCTTTCTGCTTCAGCTCTGCGAGCCGCCGTTTCTGCTCCTCAATCACCTGCCGACCTGTGCCACGGGAAGATGACAACGTCAAGTCAAATGTGCTACACTCAGAGCTGCATCATGGTGGGTGAGGGGGTGGCACAGGCAGAAGACACTACAGGCACTGCTGGAGCCACGAAAGCATGGTAGGGGCAGAGGTGGGAGCTGCTGTCACAACTCTGGCAAGCACTGCAATCGGTCTTTGCAGGAGCAGGGGGGCACATGCACCAGGCTGGTAGGAACACGCTGGGCGAAGCATTAGCGGGTTAGGGATGCACAGGGCTGTTTCTAAGCAGATGTTGAGAGGCACCTGGGGTCCTGGACTGGTCATGCCCCTCTTATGTATGACAGAAGGTGCCAGCAAACAGCCATGCTGCTGCCTCTGGGCTGCTCTAGGCAGTCCAAGTCACCCCACGTCTCTACCTGGTAGATTGCCCGGCTGCAAGGGCTCTGCTGGGAGCAGCTTGGCTGGAGATGGGCCGTCAGGTGGAGGGATCAGGAGGAAAGAGAGGGGGGAAAAGCAAGAGACTGTGAGAGAGGCACCGCATCCTGCCAGAGCACTGCTGCTGTTACCACCCTCGGCCAGGCTCCCATCTCCATTGCCCAAGTGGCAGCAGGGATAGCGTCTCCCAAAGTCCCACCCCACAGAGCCGAGATGCAGAGCCAGAGCTCACCCTTCTGCTGCAGGGCCAGCTGGCGCTTGGTCTCGATGTCCTGCAGCGTGGCCACCAGGTTGCGGGACAGGCTGCCTGCCGGGCTTGGGGGCCCCTGGGCAGGACAGCAGGTGGTCAGCTGCAAGGATGGGGATGAGGGCTGGCACCAGGCAGGTGTGAGCCATGGCCAGGGTGCCTGGGTCCCCCTGGCAGCCATACCTTGGGTGAGGGGCTACGCTCCAGCATGGAGAGGTTGAGCTGCGAGGACGAAGGGGTCCGACTCTTCATCCAAGGGGTGAGGACGTCAGCACCACCCTCTGTTTTTGCACGATAGACCTGAGCATAGAGACACAAACGTGAGAGAGTCACAGGGGAACAGCAGAAGTCCTTCTGGACAGACGGCTCCCAGATCCTGCTCTGTGCTGGTGCCATCCTGGCAGGGATGCAGGCCAAGAGGAGGCAGAGATTGCCTACCCTAAGCCACAGGTCTGCTCTGCCTTTGCCCGCTGCGGCAGCCAGGGCCCTGGCAGCTGCAGGGTACAGGGTACACGGGAAGGTCCCCACATTGCCCCACTTTTGCCACAACCAGTGGTCCCAAAGCTTGAGCCTCGGCAGCATGGAGCCAGGATTACCTGGAGAGCCTTGTGAGAGGAGTGAGCTTTAGCTGGAAGTGGAGGAGGGGAAGAAGAAGGAGAGACAGAGGAAGAGGAGGTCTCAAAGCCAGCCATAACCTCCTGGTACCACTTCTCTAAATCAAGAGCCAGGAGACACACAGGGCCTCCCAACAGCTGCTGCTCCATCTGGAGAGAGAGGCTGCGTGAGAAAGGATGAAGGACAAATGCAGCAAGAGGGACAGATGCACAGAGAAGAGGGTGAAGCATCCCTGCCTATGCCTGCACCATTCCCCCAGAACTTAACACGCAGATCCCTGGGGATCCTGTGCATGCCCTGGCAAAGTCCCAGCAGCTGTAGGAACTGTTTGCTGTTCAAGAGAATGTGAGAACTGATCAAGCACAAAGACCCCTTGCCCTGGGGGCAGTGGAGCAGCAGGCAGGACAGCCAAGGGGGTGTGGACTGTCAAGAGGCCGAGCTGCTGCTCAGATCCATCTGCAGCTCACCCCTTCCTGTGCATCTTCATCACCTCCCAGGGAGAGTGCAAGGGGCCAAAGGGAGGGAAACAGGGCACCAACCTCTGCAGAGACGAAGGGAGGAGGGGGAGATGGAGGAGGAGGAAGAGGAGGAGCACAGCCTGAGGATGAAGGAGCCAGAGGAGTACAGCCCAGCAGGGAAGCAGCAGGGGTGTGGAGGCTGCCCAGGATACCTGAGAGTTGCTCAACGGTCACATACTAGGCAGAGAGAAGCAGATTAAACCAGGGTAAGAGCTAAGGCAAGCAGGCACAGAGGAATGAGCAGGCAGCTCCAACCCCCTTGGGAAGGTTCATTGTCCTCGGAGGAAAAGCAATTGGTTCTGCAGCCACCCTGGTGCTGGGCACTGGGTCAGGCCTGCTCTGCATCCTCCTTGCTTGAGACGAGCAGCCAGGACTGCATCCAACAAAGGGCCACCCCTCCACTGCTGGGCACCCACTCAACTCCCAAACCCTGCCACTACATCCAGAGCCGGCAAGAAGTGCACCCCAGCAAGGAGACTGGGCAGCTTGAGCCTCTGCTCCCCACTCAGCTGCAGCCAGACAAGTGTCCTGACCCCAGAGAGATGTGGGCTCCAAGCACCAGGGCACACGGGGAAGCCTGAGATGCAGCGGGCAACCCGAGGGAGCAAACCCAAGCATGCTCTGGGGCAGGTACCTCGTCGGCTGTGGGAGCTACAGCAAGCAAGAAAGAGCGCTGAGCGGCAGCAGGGGCAGCAGCAGAAGCTTTAGTGTCCAGGCTGGGGCCATGTGCATTACTGCAGAACCTGAAAACGTCAGACAGCCTCATGTACTCCTAGAAATCCACGGCAAGGGAGAAGGAGAAGAGTTAGACCCATGTGCTGGCATCATGGCACTGACTGCATAGTGAGAGCAAACCTCCCTGTGCATTCGTGCCCCAACGCTGCCTTCCCAGCCCTGCCCTGCTGCCCACAGTGTCCCCCGTGTGTGGCACCATGCACCTTGGGGTGCTCAGGCTGGGCTGGGCGTGCTGGCACCCATCTTGCTCCAGCCTTCAGTGTAGCTTTGCTGAGTGCCTACAAGGGGCAGGGATGCCTCAGGGCCCTCCATGGTCACTGACCACAAGTCCTCCCTAGTGCAGCAGCCCTAGATGAGGCACCTCAAGCTGTGCTGAGCCAGCTTAAAATCTACTTCCTTGTCCTTTTTGAAACAAACATGCTAAAGCTAGGGACTTGCTCTTATTTTGGGAAAGCCAGGCTAGCAGGACCCTACAGGATGCTGTCAGGAGGTGCCCAGTCAGATGTCAAGCAATGAGCAAGGGTGAAGCTTGTGCTCCACACCTCTGCACCAGGATTAAAACAGAGGGCAGCAGCAGGAACTGGGATGCCTGGTGAGCTCAGGAGAGACCTGGAATCAGGGACTGAGTGTTAATGACCACAGCTGCCAGAGAGCTATATGATAAATGCTCCAGCCATGCTGCTGTGGGGCTGCCCTGCTGCCTGGGGGTGACATCAGTCCACAAAAGGGGTCTCAGCCAAGGAGGGGTAAGTGAGCAAGCACATGCAGCTAGTCCCTCTAGTTAGTTACCTCTTGTGCCTTGGGGTAGGAGTAGGTGGCAGGAGAAGCTAAGGAGGCAGCTGCTGCTGGCAGGGGGCTCAAGGGCTTAGTTCCCTCCAACAGCTCATAAGGTTCTGAGATGTGGAGGGTCTCCTGTTGAAGTGGAAAGATCACATAGGCAAAGTGGGCACAGATAGCAAGGTGGCAGCAGCTGGAGTCCCACTGCAGGCAGGCACGAGGGGACTCTGTCATCTCGTGCCTCTTACCAGCAGCAGGTCAGGCAGCACCACAGCACCTGAGGGCATTGTGGTTCTGGTTTCCCATTCAGAGCCACTATCAGGGTAACGTGGCAACTCACTTCCACTTAAAAGTCCCCTGGACCAGCAGCAAGACATCCCACGCTTGCTCTCCAGCAAGGATGGGACCCTAGGCAGTCCTGTCCCATGTACTGCTCTGTTGCATTTCCCTTCCTCCCTCCCAACCTCTGCAGCCCATGGAGCAGCTTTGAGCAGCTGGAAGCACCTGGCTCTGGTTAGAAGGTACTTGGGAACACAGGAATTGTTGCAGAGCAAAGCTGGTAGTGCACAAGGCTCATCCTCACTGACAACAGCAGCTTAGGAGAGCAGCTCTAAACACCACAGCCTCCTCTACCAACTTACCTCTCGGAGAGCTGAGGACATTTTTGGGAAGCTCCTGCCACCTGTGACGAGCTGGTATCGCCTCTCCAGAGACACAAGCTTCTCCTTCTCCTGCACATGGGGGGACAGGTCAGAGGCAGCTGATGTTTACTGGCACCCCATGGCTGCTCAACCCCCAAGCTCACCCTGCCTGCCAGCAACCTGTCAAGAGCTGGCATGATCCTGTCCCTTGTCTCGAGCACCCTCAGGAGCATTACCTTCTGCAGGAGCTGCAGGATGCTGCTCCGCTCCCTGGCCAGGCGCTCGGCCTCCTGGGCACTCTGAAGCCGAATCTGGGCAGCCTGGGCATCCAGGGCAGCCACCCGCTCCTGGGGAGCAGGCAGCAGGGATGAGCTGGCTGCTGGTGAGCCATGGGATGCAGCCTGGCCAGGCCAGACCCATGGGGCACAGCCCAGCCACACTGGACCTACTGCTCCTCCATCCCTACCTTCCTGCGGGCAATGCTACGATGGCACTCAGCGCGGCTCTGCAGGAGCTGCTGGCCTCGTGCCTCACGCTCCTCTTCGAGGTGGCTCTCTCGCTCCAGCTGCTGGAACTCCAGGTCCTCAAACAGCTTGGCCTCTGTCTCCAGTGCCTCTGCCTCCTATGAACACACAAGAGCACTGTGAGTGGATCAGTCCCACTGGATAGGCCAGGCAGGTCTTCCACAGCAAAACCTCCTGCCATTCCTCCATATCCTATTGGTGCTGGCCAGGAACAAGAACTGGTGGCCAAGTCTGTCCCCTGTGCCTGGTGTGGGCAGGCAGGCAGTTTTGCCTTCTGCTGGGCACCAGAAACATGAGAGATACTGACAGGAGTGTCTGCCATCAGAAGAAGGCAATGGAGGCAGCCAGAACCGGCCAGGACAGAGCAGTCACCCCCACAAGATGAGCTTGCCACAGCCAGGTGCTTCACCAGCCCTCAGAGGCCAGCTGCCCCTGCTGAACCACATATGGGCTAAAGCCGTGCCCCGACAGGTAGCAAAACACCACGTGCAGGTGTAACCAACACCCATCACTGTGTCACCAGTCTACAGGTGGCAAAGCCCCAACAGGCAAGCACCATGCTGTGTGTCCTTCCAGCCTTCATGCACCGACAGCACATGGCAGCAACCCGCTCTGGGCCTGCCAGTGCCACCCTGGCGGCCACTGCACCATGCACCCCACGGGGATGTGTTTCATCCTGCTCCATGAGACAAGCAGCCAGTGACACAGCACTGGTGTGGTGGCTCCTGAGGGCTTCCATACACAGAGACTGCTCCATCGTCCCCCTGCCCGCTGTACACCAGACCCTCATCCAGAATGTGAGTGCCTGGCAGGAGCAGGCTGTGGCAATGTGGGTTTATCTGGGCAGGCACTAGCCATGAGCTGGGGAAAGTCAACCACTTCCAGAAAGTATCAGATAACAGGAAAAAATGCTGAGGACTAGCAGTAACATAGATCAACATCAATGTGTAAATAAACATTCTCAGGAAATAGCTGGAGGCGGCCAGAGGAGGATGCAGCAGCCCCCAAGACTCCCCAGCCTGCCCTCCTCTGCAGGGCAGGGTCCATGCTCGTGCCCTGCCCGGTCCCGAGGAGCTCTGCCGAGCCGGTCCCGCGCCCCGGGCCCGGGCGAGCGGCAAGCTTACCAGCACGATGGTGCCCGGTGCCAGCCGCCTCCAGCCCGGGTGCGACGCTCCCAGTGCAGCCCCGGCTGGCAGGGAAGAGCTGGCCTAAGCTGGAGCGGAGGGAGGTGGGCCATGGTCCGGGAGGGGTGGGGGGAGACACTGACCCTTCGCATCTGCTCCTGTAATTGCTCCCGCATTGACTCGGGGCACTTATCAAGGTGGCTCTTCGACTCATGGTAAAGCGCCCGGAGTTGCTCTAGCTCCTTCCTTTCAGCATCAACTTTTGCCCTTTCCTGAATCAGGGGAGAACAAGACAAAACAAAAAAAAAAAGGAAAAGGAAAAAAAAAAGAAAGAAGAGAAAAAACACACTTCTCAAATGGGCGCCATGCAGAAGCTGTGAGTTAGAGAGGGGCTCAGCTGGAGACAGAGGGGGCTCAGGAGAAGGAGTTTCATGGCAGCTGCAGGGGGATCAAGAGATGAAGAAACACAGGAGTCGGGACCGAGCAGGTTTAGAGGGATTACAGACAACCCTTGACCTCAGCTTTGTGTTTCCAAAAACAAACTTGCAGGCAGCAAAAAGATCCATGCTGACAGCATGGTTCAAGTCATCCCAATCCTGCACACAGCTGCATTACAATAACCACTAACTGGTTTTGTTAACTGCTGCCAGTTAGGAACCACAGGTCCTGAATGCAGCCTGAGGGCATGGACCACCCTCATCCATTAGAAGGAGAGGGTTGCCCACCGGGCAGCAGAGAAAACAGGAGGCTGTGGTCCAGCAAGAGATGCCCAGGCTATGATGAGTCAGCAGCAGAGCAGACACTCCTGGGCCGGGGATGAGGGACCTGGCCACAGGAGCAGTAAAACGTGGCCAGCAACATGGGACTGGCATAGGGGAACCACCTCCCACAGGTCTGGCAGTACAATATGGGGGCTTAGCATTGAGAAATGCTTGCTGCAAGGAACCCTGTGCTCCACACAGAGATGGGACATCATGAAAAGGGCTATGAGGGGACATGCTGGCAGGGAGGCAAGGCTGGTACATGCAGGTGCCCCAGGAGAGTAGCTGTGGATTGCCTGAGGGCTCCTGGACATGCAGAGATGTCAGAGGTGATGGCAGAGTTCAGAGCAGGCACTGTTAGTGCAAGTAGAGCAGATGGTTTAGGAAAGTGGGCGGTTAGGTCAGCACAGAGGTGGGAGAGGGCTTTCCCTGCACTCCTCTCCTGGCTCTGCATGAGGCTGTCCCTGGCTACAGAAGATGCCTACAAAGGGCTGGAAGACCAAAACCAGAACAAAACCTCCAAATGCTGTAGGAGCACCGCTGGCAGGCACCAATGGCCACTCTGCCAGGCCACAGGCAGCCTGACAGCCCTGGCACCCACAGCCATGGGGCTGGCCAGACCCCGAGGGATGCTGATGCCACATCACAGTGGCACAGAGTTGCTGGTGGGACCTTGGCATAGGCTATGCAGAGATGATGGCCGCAGGCAGCAGGGAACCAGATCCCAGCAGCTGTCCCAATGACAAGGCCATGCCACACTGCCTGCAAGGCTGTAGGACAGCCAGCATCCAGCAGCTGGGACAAATGTGCCACACACGCGGCGTCATGGATGTCTTCAGGCAATAACTGCACCACAGGCAACATCAGGGGGAACGGGGCCAGGACCCCCTCCTAAAGCTGCCAAGTTAAACATCTGCAGTGATTTTCCAGCCACCTCCAGCAAGCTGAACACTACAGCAACAGCTGCCATCACACATGAAGGTGCAGCAGAGTGACTGCAAGACAGAGTCCCCTAGCAAGGGCAGGTAATGGGGAGTGCCAAGGCCTCTGCTTCGGCACTGCCCACCACAGGCAGCAGCCATCCAGAAAACCTCACACCACAGCGTCCCTGCCAGAGCAACAGGCAGCAGCCAAAATGCTTCCTGAGCATTGTCCATGCTCTCCTCCAGCAGGGCTGTTTGACCAGCCCCAGACAGACAGACAGACAGATGCCCCCACAACACAAACCACAGGGGCTGCTCCCCAAAGCCTCTGCAGAGCCCAGGGTCTGGAGAACATGTCCGCAGGGGAACGCTGCAGCATGAGGCATTGCAGCACTGGCCATGAGTGCCAGGGAGGGTATGGCAAAGCTGGTGACAATGGGAACCTGTGACTGGGCTCACCTTGTCCCGCTCCTTGCGGATGCTGGTGTCCAGGATGGAGAGCTTCTCCTGCAGCTGCTGCACTGCTTCCTGCTCCTGCCGCAGCCGCACCACCTCTGATTCCCGCTCTCCCTGCAGCAGTGCCCGCTCCATCTCTGCCTGCACAGGCAAAGCAAAGTCAGGACTGCTGCTCCAGCTGGATCTAGCTCATACCCTTAGGATTCAGTGCTGACTGGTCCCCAGCAGCGTCCCTTGACCCCTCACCTCTCTGGATGTCTCCTGCAGCTGCTGCTCCAGCTCCTTGACACGGCCCTTCAGCTGGTCCATGCGTCCAAGGACACTGGCACGCTCCTCCTCCAGCCGCTGTGCCTCCTTGGCCCGGGGGCCTGTCAGCTTCTCGTGCTGTGGATAGGGCTGATTGGCATGGCACAGTGCAGCATGGCATGGTAAAAGAACGGCACAGTCGCCCCCTTACCTCGTGGTGGGTACTCTCAGTGCTGCTGCACTCCTCCTTCAGGTTCTCCTCATCCAGGATCTCCCTCGGCTGCAGCTCTTCCACAGTGTGGCCCAGAGTCATGGCACCCCTGGGCACCCACTGGCCAGCATCTGTGTCACCAGCCAGGAGCCTGTGCACGTCACCTGGCTCAGTGCCATCTGTTTTGGTGTACTCAGCACAGAGGTTCAGGATAGTCTCCAGGCGCTGCCGCTCCTGTGAGGAAGAATGGTCCCCATCCAGCACGTGCTGTGGCAGGAGCACACAGAACCTATGCCAATGGTGGCCACCAGAATACAGGCCCACATGCTGGGATGGGTGGGCAACATCACAAAGCACAATGCAGCCAGCTCGACCCCACAGCAAAGCCAGGCACGCGTTGTGCCGGGAGCTTGAGACAGACTAATTACAGGCAGCAGTGCCGGCTGCCGAGCGCCTCCGCTATTTCCAGGCAGTGACTCAGGCTGAGTCAGGGCTGAGCAAACACGGCCCTGGCGGCTGGGCCTGCAGGACTGGCAGAGACACAGCAAACCTCACCCAGGCAGCTGCCAGTTCCATTAAAACTCCATCAGCCTTAAATATAGATGCAATGTCCACAGAACCATGGCACCACCACCAGCAGATGAGCCTTGGCAGGGATGGACAAGATGTGGAGAGTTTCACAAAGGCAGAGGCATCACCATTTTGGCCCTTAGCCCTGGGGCCATGACAGCCCCACCAACTTCCACAGGCTGCTGTAACTTGGGGGCTTTGTATTCCCAGGGAGCTGCTGAGCACCAATGGCTGCTCCTGGCCATAATCCCCCTGGATAAGCTGGCAGCCTGGCAGCTGTGGCAAATCCCCAAGAGGCAAAGGCCAGGTTTTAAAGCAGCAAACGACAACAGGCATTTGCAAGGAGGGTGTCCCACACTCAAATGTGTCCTCCCCCAGCCCCAAGGCTCACCAGGCGCTCCATCTCCTGCTCCCGAACCCGCTCCTGCCGCTGCCGCCGATGGTACTCCAGCAGTTCGTCCTCGTTGTCACTGATCTCAGTGATGCTGTTCTTGCGCTCCCGTGACCCTGCTGGCAGCCGTGGGTCCCCCAAAGGCTTCCTGGGGGTGCGGGGGCTCTGCCGGGGTGAGGGCCCAGCTGAAGAGCCCAGCCCGTATGTTGGGCTCAGGCAAGTACTGAAACTGGGACGGCGTGTGGGGTTCTCTGCCAGCAGTGGGGGTGAGGGACCCCCAGCACCTTTCGACTCCTCTGGGCCCTTGCGCCTGGCACGGGGACTGCCAGGCACTTCCCTGCCCAGCCGGGGCTGTGGGGAGGGGGCGTCAGGGGCCACGCGGGGGCTGGCAGCCCGGCGTGACAAGGAGGGACTCAGCGGAGGCAGCTCCCGCATGCTCTCAATGTTCCTCCGGGCTACCCGAGGGCTCTCGGGGGGCTGCAACCTTGCCTCTGGGACTGCCCTGCTGGCAGGCTGCCGGCTGGGGGCCACAGAGTCCCGCGGCTCCCGGAAGGGACTGGGGGGTCGCTCCTGCAGGGCCACCCGTGGCCGTGGCACCGCCCTGGGTGTCAGCCG
>VYXF01006831.1:148240-159687 GCA_013397295.1 Polioptila caerulea | reverse complement strand
TAAGGTACACCGAGAGCAGTCCACGAGTGCTCATCGGCTGCCGAGGCAGGATCTCTGCTCTCCCTTACCTGCCGCCTGGTCCTGATGCCGAGCGGGACCCTCCGCGGCAGGGTGCCCATGTTCCCCAGGCACTGGGGTGCCGCACTTCCCAGCATCTGGAGACCCCGCAGCCCAGCCGAGCCCCTGTCCCTCACTTACACCCACGTCCCGTCACAAGTCACAATGCTCAGGAAGGAGGAAAAGCCAGGAGGGGCCAGGCTGCTGCATAGGAAGGGAGCGGGGACAGGGTGGGATCTTGAGTCGGTTTTAACTCCTTCCCAGCACGGCTGTACTGGTGAGAACTATGGAGGACCCCCATCCTGGCAACTTGGGGGATTGTCTCCGACTCCACCCACGTCCTGCTGCCCAAACTCTCCACCCGACACCCCTCACTTAACAAGCAGCCCGGCCTGCCCATGAGCTGGAGGGTGACCCTGGCATCCCACCGCTTCCCAATGCCCTCAGTCCCGCAACATTGCCCTCCAACAGAGCTCCTCACCTGTCTCGTCAACACACAGGGAACGGCTGCATCACCCCAGCCCGTCCTGCCGGGGATGCAGCCCCTCTGCAGCCGGCTCTGCTCTAGGAATGCGGAGCGGGAGCGCGGCCCCCCCAGCCGGCGCCCCACTGCTAGGACGGACAAGGCGGCCTTTCTTCTCCCGCCGCCGCCTGCAGAACGCGCCGCTTGTTCCCGCCGTGGGAAGCGGTGAAGGCAGCAAATGCCAAGGGGTCGGGCTCGGTTACCACCAAACAGCCCACGGTCCTCGTGCACCCTGCGCAGGGCTGCCTACTCAGCCCCGGCCTCCTGGAAGACAAAAGCCCCTTTCTTCACCTGGCACAGCCAAGAGCCTCACCTGGGAGCATGCCCAGCCCCACCGATGCAGGGGCCCTGCTGATGCAGTGCAGGCTGCACACAGACATGCTGCCCTACCGTGCTCCCCGGGAGTCCCTGCCTCCCACTGCCCACAGGCTGCAATCTGCCTGCGTGCCCCAATCCCACGTGGGCAGTGGTGCTCTGAGGGTCCGCTCCTGCCTGACCTGCCGTGCTCACCCAGACCCAAGCTGGGCACGGCACATCCTGACTCACCCCACATCAGGTACCAGCAGACCCCAGAGCTGCACTGTGTGCCATTGGCCAGGGCATGGGAATTCAGCCCGTGCTCATGAAGGAGCACAGACTGGCAGGCCATGCCACGCAGTACCAGCCATGGTGGGATGAAGCAGCAGTATGGCAGATGCCCTTGCATGGCATCCCCGTGCATGGCCTCTCATCCCCACTTGTGGCTGGCTGAGTCACGGAAGGAAGCCTGAGTGGCCGAGCTAGCGGGTGCATCGCAGCCTCCAGCCAACTTGGCTGCCTGTTTGCTCCCCATCTGCTAATGCACTCAGGGTGCACTCACTCCTTCCCACACCCTCTGCCCTGGTAAACAACCGGCCCTTCCACCGGGCCACTGGGAAGGGGGAGCCTGTCTCCTGCACGAAGCCAGAGGCGAGTGAGGAGCCTGCTCCTGGCTGCTGCCTCCCAGGCTGGGGCTGACAACTGAGTGGGGGAGACCCAGCCAGCCCCATCTCACCCAGGCGAAGAATGGTGGGGGCTGCATTGCAGTTGCTGGGACAACGCCATGATCCTGGCAATAACACCACCATAAATCAGCCAACAGACATCTCCGGCGGGAGCCGAGGAATCCTGGCCACACCCGCTGATTTCATCGCCTGAGAAGCGCTCCTGCCCCACTGCAGCACAGCTGTGCTCTGGCCGAGGCCCTGCCGGCATCAGGCTTCAGGGTGTCCACAGACCAGTGAGTGCTCACCTTGTGCTCAGGTCGGGGAGGGTGTGCAGCCCCACTACCGCACCCAGCACTCCCCGAGGAGAGCCAGGTCCAAAGGCCGCTGAGCCAAACACAGATCCAAGCACTGCTGCAGCTCAAGCTCTGACCCCAGCATCAGCACATGCCTCCGGACACCACAGCACAGACACAAGCTCCAGACCCCTCACAAGATGCACAATGGAGAGCTGCTTCTCAAAATGCTCTCATATCAAAATTACAATTTCTCACCTGCAGGCCAGAGGTTCAGCTCAGCAAGGAGCATCTGCAACTCCCACTGATGATGTCTTCGGGACGGTGACACAGGATGGGTTTGGTGGGTCTTGAATCCAACCTCTGGCACAAACCCATCACCCAGCCCTTTGCTTGCTGGGAGAGGAGTGGGGTGAACATCACCTCTCCAAACTAGCATCAATCACTCTCCTCTTTCAGGCTGCCAGCAAGGATCGCTTGCCATGCAATCCTGCGGTTCCATCCCCCTGAACAGCACTCTGCCCCTGCTGCCCCATATGTACCAACATATGGCAACACACAGCAAACCCAAATGTACGAGGAGTTACCTAAAAGTACCCGGCCATGCTGCCTTGCTACTGCCTGTGGTGCTCAGCCAGGGGACCTGCCCCCTGCAGCCTCTGCTCAGTGGTCAGAGAGGGCTGGGGGCTTGCAGGGCAGCTGGAGGAGTGGGAGACAGTGGCCCTTCAGCACAGCAGCTGGACCTTCTGGGACTGCCAGATTCCTCTGGCTTTCTGACAGCAGCTGAAGGGCCTGTGGCAGGAGTGTGGCAGGAAGCTGGAGTAAACAAGGTCCTGCCATGGAGCAGGATCCAGCCAGGCCAGTACAGTTCCCAGGCTCCCCAAGAGGTGTCAGAGACAGCAGTGGCGGCCTTGGGCCAAGCACCATCTCCTCCTTTGGCTGCCCATGAGCTGCAGCAGGATTTGGGGATGGGAGAACCTTGTCTGGCTGCCTTCCAACACCAAGCTGCTCACAGGGCTCCCACACCAGCCAACCCACCACTGACGTGGACCACCGGATCCAGAACAAGCTCCCAGCCCACCCACACATCAACAAAACATTGTGCAATGATTGGGTTTATGGCTGACTATGTTTTTCCTACTTCCCTGTCTGCAGCTACTTCCTTGCAGCCCTCCTAGGGCACCCCAGGGAGCAGGGAAACCCAACATGTCCCACACTGGGCCCCAACACGGCCCAAAGCAGCTGAGCCCCTTTCTCGCCCCCACATCTCAAAGCCGCCCCTGAAGCACTAGGGAGTCCTTGCGTTACAGCACACGCTGACCCCAGCCCCACAGGCTCCCCAAGTGGTCGCCTGGGGCACAAAAAGGGGGTGTGTGTGTCCCGAGGGGGTCCCACCCCATGGCAGCGGCTGCTCACCTTCACTCTCCTGGTCCGACAGCCCTTCCCTTGCTCCGCTGCCGCTCCACCGTCCACCACGGCCCGCCTCGGCGTGTCCCCGCCCCAGCCGGTGTCGGCACGTCCCGCCCCCGCGTGGCCAGGGCTGACCGGTCCCGGCTCCGGAAGGACCTCACGACCCCCAGACAGCTCCTTTAACAGTACTTTATTTGATTAAAGACTCAGAATTCTCTGTGTACACTGGAATGTGCTCTACTCCCTAGGCCAGGATCAATACAGGGTTACAAAAAGTGGGGACCTCGGCTCGGTTTAAATATCACCCTCCAATGAATGTAAGAAAAAAAAAAAAAGCTCCTTGGATGCTTGAACTAACTTTGACTCCTTTTTAAAAATCATACAGACAAGCAGCTCTGGAACAGGACTGGGTTAATGGGATTCATTGCCTACTTTGCTAGGGGAGAGGACTTGCCCTCTCAGGACAGGACCAGGGTTGATTTCCTCTCAGGGGCTGCCAGCAGAGGACAGACCACGAACTTCTTTGGCAGAGGACCCCAGGGGCCCGTGACAGGCTGGCTGTCTCTCTCAGAGCACAGTACACGCACTTTTAGGGCCCTTGCCTTCCACCTGCACTCGGGCCCTCTGGCTGCAGAGGTGAGGTGTGCCCAGGGACAGGTGACACTCATGACAGGCCCCAGCCATGCAGGTGAGATGAGTTGTGAGGGGAGCACAGGTCTCTGAGATGAGGCAAATAACACTAGTGAGGCAGCAGTAGGAGAAATGGCTCGGATCAGCCCCCGCATCACCTGGAAACCAACATTTCCTTCTCCCACACTGGCCAGTGATGAACCAACGCTGGTTTGAGACAGGTCCTGACACACGGGCCAGGTAAGTCAACCAGGCTCCACAGCTCCTTTCACCCAGGCAAGCAAAGCCCTCAGCCCCTCTGACACACCAAAACGGCCTTGCAAAGGATATACAGCTGGTTCTAACTTAACTTCCTCCAAAGCCTGGCCTGAGAACAGCTGTGGAAGACAGTGAGGACACAGTCCCCTTTGGATGCTCTCCCCGCTGCAGCAGGAACCAGACCACCTGGAGTTGGGCCACTGCCACATAGCAGAGCTGAAGGAACAGCAGTAACTGCGTGGGGCAAAAGGACCAAACCCCCAGGTCCATCTTCCCCACCCCATGCCCCTGCCATGACCCCACCACCTCTGAGGCCAAGGTCAAATTGCTCAGCTTCCACCAGATGGAAGGGTCAGGACCAGCATGTGGCCCCACATGTGAGAACCAGAGGCCAAGGAGAAATTGAAATGGCAGCACCAACAACAGAACAGCACGTGATGCTTCAGGAGAGAAGAGAATGATGTCTGGTCGGCTCTGGGCTGAGCTCCGAGCATCTTGGGGTGGGGTGGGGGGCATGTCAAAGTCAGGCTCTTTGCGGAGATCTTGCTTTTTTGCCAGTCGGTAAAAATCTGCCAAAGAA
Source organism: Polioptila caerulea (assembly GCA_013397295.1). Taxonomy (NCBI): domain Eukaryota; kingdom Metazoa; phylum Chordata; class Aves; order Passeriformes; family Certhiidae; genus Polioptila; species Polioptila caerulea. The sequence continues at coordinate 154,971 of VYXF01006831.1, read as the reverse complement.
ATTTGTGACCTTTCCCCCCATGAGCACGTCACTTCTCTGCAAAAACTGTCTGTGACCCAGGAACACTGTAGATGGCAGACAGAGCCACGCGTCTTAGCAGAGGGGGCTGTGGCGTTCCCAACATTCAGAAAAAACGTCGGCCTCATTTTTTTAATTTAAAAATTTCTTCCATTGCGCGTCACCATGTCTGGCATTACAGGATTTCATATTTGTCCACCAGGAAGGTGGTTTCAGTGGAAAACCTTACAGGGCTGTTCCCGTCTACCTGGGTCACTTTGGTAACCTGTGGAGACAACAGGCAACATTAGCTCAGCATTGAACATCACTCCCTTACTGCAGCGATGCCATACTTCCCAATGCCACGATGGCCATGAGAGCACAACAGACCTGCTGCCTTTAAACCACAACTCAACTCTGAAACAAAGACTTTTGTTCCCAGGAAACCTGAAAGAGGGGAGTTATTTTCTGTGTCTCCTCTGAGGAGCAAGGTGGCAGCCACTGGCTACACTTCAGTGGAGACAGTTGTATGCCAAGCAGTGTTTTGACTACAGAGTCAACAGATTTTCCAACAAAGTCTGAGGGGAATTAATGATTACTCAGAGACTTGAAGACACAACTGAAACTTCAGACAAACTCCATGAAGTGTCAGCTGCCAGTGCTGTCTGCTGGCATTCCCAAATCCAGCTGTCTCAGAGGCAGGTTAATGCCAACCCTTCAGCCATGGCCAGTGGGACTGCACAGTGCCACTGCAGCACAGCCAGGGTCAGCCAGCCAGGGCCTGAGGCCAGGGGGACATCCCACCTGTGGGGCATCAGCAGTGACCATACCTGTATGTTGCAATAGTTCTTTTTGGAGATGAAGGAGACATGCACCGGGAAGAAGTCATTTGGCTGTCCTGCTATGCTGAACTCCAGGCTACCACTCTTGTTTTTGGCATCTATCACTGGTAGGCACCACTCAAGGAGGTTTCTCCGGCTGTCGTGGCGATACTCACCATCAATCTCCCCAATCACTGGGGCACCAACACCAGACCTAGAGCGAGAGAAGTGACAATAACTTCCCTGCACAGAGCTAAAGAAATACCTCTACCACCCATTGGCTTGGTCAGATCCACAAAACAGGGAGGGGAAGGAGGTGATGGGACTCGTAAGTGCTGTGTGGATACGGAGTGTTACTTACGGCAAGGGAATGGTGATGATCACGTCATTCAGCTCTAGGCTCTCCTCTTGCAACTCATATTCAATGTTAACATCACAACTGTTCCCACTCTCTGATGGCCAGCAGTTAACTGAGGAAACAGACAGGATGTGAACCATGCAGGTCTTTCATGTGGAATAGGCTTTCACAAGATGATACATTTCAAAATACCCAGCAAAGTCACCCTCAAGCTGACTTCAAGAAAAACTCTGTTTTCCTTGAGGTGTTACAGAAAACATACACTATCAAGGACAGGCATTATCCAATGAATACACTAAGTATCTCCAACGTCTCACAATGTGCCAGGCTCCGGGCAGCCCAGCTGCTTCAAGGTGGCTACCAGCAGGTCATGGACAATCACTGGCTTCTCCTGCCCAAGGCCCCAGACTTGCACTCACTTGTCAATGGAATGAAGGACTCTTCTGTGGTCTGCAACCTCCACTTCAGCACGCCCACGTCACTGTTAATAGGGAATGACTTCTCTGGGTTCTTCAAACCGATCTGTGACTCTGTAGTGAAGAGCTTCTTGTCCACATTTGGGTGAGTCTGAAAGACAAACACATGCCCAGACTGTAGGCCTAAGCCCAAGGACAGAACCATAGGTAATGCAGGTTCTACCAGGACAGGCCTACACACTCCAGTGTTTGCTTTGACAAAACACACATCAGATTTCCTCCTGGCTCAGAAGCCCACCTGGAGCACAACTGCTTATCAACCTGGGACAAGAAGGATTCCCACCACTGTCTTTCTTAAGTGTACCAGAGACTCAAGCAATGCAGGCTGCTATCTACAGAACTCTTAGTCAAAGACCATCCTGAAGGTTTACAGCAGACATTTCAAGAAAAATCAATCTAATGCTGTTGGCAAAACCAGCCTGACACTGTAACACTGCTGTCTCCCCTCAGCAACCTTAATGCTCGTATGTATCAGTGGCCAAACTCCATTTAAACACTCTCTTCACAAGCTCAAGTGTTGGCAGCTTTGTAGAAGCAGAGGATTTTTGCAAGTCACTGCTCAAGCTGCACTAGAAAGACAGGAGTCAGCAAAGGGTTTGGTCTCCTCCTCCTGAAGCACTGCCTGTGGGAGTGCTGTTAGCAGCCCATTCATGGGATGCACTGGAAGGCAGCAGACTTGCAGACAGCGACGATGTACAGGTGAGTGCCTAGCGAGGAGTGAGCCAAAGTGTGCCAGAGCAGAACCACATCCAGGGATCAGTAAGGGCACATGAAGAGGGAGAAAGGGAAGGACCAATTTCCCAAGAACCTTCTGAGCTGCAACTGCTAACTGCCATCAAGTGCTCCAGCAATCGTCCCAGGTACAGCAGCGACAGAATAAGAAACCTCAGAAAGAAAGAGCTTCCAAGAGAATAAATTCATTTCCCATTGGCACAGGAAGTTTGTTATCTCATTTCCACTCCACAGCTGCAGCTGACATCACACAGTAGGCACTGAGCAATACACCAGGCTGCTGCAAAGTCCAAGTGAGGTCACTTGGCATGCTAAGGTGCACTGCTGGGCAGATAAGGCTCCTTGGGCAGGATGGCAACAGAGATTGTATTTCTCCACTGATTGAACTTCAATCCCTTGAGCATGACTGGCCTCGCAGTTCTGCTAATATCTGCACTGACTACTCCCATTTCAAATGCATTTGCTAAGAAAGCTTGGATGGGAACAAAGGACAGCAATGTACTCAAGTATTTCCACTATTTTTCCCCTGGAAAGCAGCAAAAACATGTTCAAGAACATGGGACTCCAAAGAGGCTTTACCTGTAGCTGCACTCCCCTCTTGTCTTCATTTTCTACATGCAGGCGAATCCGTGCAAACTTTTCATCAGAGATGTGCAGCATGATCATGCCATGAAGCTCCATGTTCTGCAACCCTCCGTCACGGCCACAAGTCAAGGAGATTTTCTCCTCTATTTTCATGTGCACGCTAGACAGACAGAAGAAAAAGTTCAAGTCCTACACTCAGTAACTCCCAGACAGCAGAGAGATCACTGCTCAGTAAGGACAGCCTGTGTGCACTGAGCAAGGGCTCCCAAACAACAGCACTGGTACAGTGGGGGCTAATACTGCTCTGACAGTGAACTCGGGGACAGGAGAATCCATCCATATGGGTCTGCAAGGGATGGGAGCCCAGTTAAATGGCAGTGATGCAGCATCTTGACATGCTGGTCACTCAAATTCCCTCTGACAGGCCACAGCGTGGCTCAGGGCACTAAAAGATTCTGAATTGCTGTGTGTAAATGAATCGTGAATGCCTCCACCCTGAGCAGCAACGAGGCTGGGAAACAGGGAAAACGGCACAGGGAAAAAAGCACAGGAAAATTCCCAACCTCAGCTCAACAATGGATGGACACCCCATTTTACTTAAAAGGATGCCTAACCAAACTAGCTATCTGTGTTTTTGCTGACATACTTTCCCAGGTTTTGCCCAACTTTTATAATTGCAAGGTATAAAAACACAGGAAAGAGCCAAAGAACAGCAGGGAAGCTCTCTCCCAAGGCCACACACAGGGAGAGCTGTGAGGAGACTGCTCCTAAAGCAAGGGCAGCACTTACCTCTCCATGTTAATGGGAGGAGCGAGAACTTTGGCTGCTTCTGCAGAGCGCTTGCCTACAGAAGTCATGATATTTTCTCCTTCTGATTTCAGCTTGTCCACGAAGTTGTCCACCTCCTTCCCTTTAGTGCCGAGTTTCAAGGCTTTACTAGGACCTGAAGGCCTAAAAAAAATGTGTAATAATCTCCAAGTCAGCTGACAGCAATGGGCTCCTCCTTCCTGGATATCTTCAAATGTTGTAACTTGACCATCCAAACAACACAGCATTCAACTCAGCAGTTTTGGGAGAGAACACATGGAGCTTATCATCTTATGTGAAGGGTACCAAGTTACAATTTAGATTTGGATATGGTTCTATGTATTATGAGGAGCTGGGACCTCTTATTCTCACACAAAATGAAAGCCCATTGTTCATTCAAGAATCCAAAGAGACTACGGGACACTACTGAGGCATGTGGCACAAATGGTCCTCAATATTTACACAGATGAGGAACTCATGTTAGACCGAGCCTCTGGGCACGGGGTTTGAGCCAACACTGACTCCAACATCTGCCACCTGCTGTCCCTCCTACCTGGCTGGAGCTGGTGCCACTTTGGGCTTCTCGGTCTCAATGATGGTCTCTGTGATCATTGCTGTCACACCCCCAGACACAGCCGAGCTGCCAAAGCCCCCGAAGCCTGGTGCCTTCTTGCCGTGTCTCTCTGCGTCCCTCCTGGCCTGCTGCAACTCCTTCGCTTTGCGGCGCATCTCAGCTTTCGCTTCGCGTTCCTGCGTCTGAAGGAAGAGACAAGAGGCTGATGGAGCTTTGCAACCTCAGCTCTGCCCTGCACAGCTACTAAGTGCAGCTGCCCAAAAATCCCTGGCCAAGAAAAAAGAAACAAGACACAGGCATTTAGCCCTCAGAAAAGCTAAATAATTGCATGGCCCTGCCAAAGTGGAGGAACACCTCTGAATAGCAAAGATAGTGTTTCCCAGACAGGGCACCTTGAGTCAGGGTTGCAGGTGTGTCCCTGCTCACCTCTCTGACTGCCCGAAACACCTTCTCCTCATGTGAGTCCATCTCTGTGAAAGTCCGAATTTGTGCCAGATTTACGTTCTCGCGGTAGCCCAGGGCAACAATTTCATCAAAGGCAAAGATTAGGTCAAAGCAGTGTTCTGAGATCTCATTCTCTTCCAGAGCTCGACAATATTCAGGGATCTAGAAGGGAAGAACATTTCCAAGGAGTACCCACAAACAGTACTGTGTAAACACTTTCTTTCTACTATCCCAGAGATCACAACTGTGCCAGACCCTCCCAGCACACACCTTTACACTGCTCTTCGTAACATTACACGGACAATAAACAAGATGAAGTTTTGCCATTGCTAGTTTTTCTACATTAAAATCCTTATTGAGCCCGTCAGCTTCCTCATATCAAACACTCAAAGGAACCCAACTGCCTGCTGGGGCCAGTGAATTTCCTGAAAATCCTTTGGTTGTGTGAAGACACAAACTTGTTGCTTCAGGATCCCTGCACAGCAGTACTGCACTTGTAACTTACAATCATCCCTTTGGTCTCACCAGGTGAAGTACGATTGAAGGTTTTTTTATGTGAAGTTCATAACTACCACCAAAAGTTCAGAGCTTTCTGTCCAGTCAGGAAGGGAAGCTCTGGAACACAGACCAACCAAGCGGAGGCAAGCAGTGCTCCTGCTCAGAAGCAGATCCCTCACAACAGCACCGTTCTGGGCTACAGGCACGTCACTGCGCGACGAGTCCTTACCACTCTAGAGAAGAGTCGGAGTGTTTCCAGGTCTTCCAGGATGTTGCTGTTTTTGGTGGTAATCAGCACCATGTAGAGCTTCTCCATGGGCTGGTAGACATATCGCACACTCTCTGTCTCCACGAACGTGTGCTGCTTCCCTGTGTTCATCAGCTTTGGGAAGGCCGCCAGCAGCCCCTCGATGCGGGTGCGAGTCATCTCCACGAACTGCCGGGACACGATGGCCTTCCCTGCCTTCGTGCACACGGCGGCTGCCAACAGCACCTGTGGGAGAGCGGCTGTCAGCAGGGCTGGGCTCGTGGAAAGCATCTCTTCCCCCACGCTTCATCTGCGCATCCTTCCTTAAACAAGCTCCCAAGTATTTCTCCGTAACAAGGAAATGAGTGGTCAAGAGCAAAGTCTCCCTCTGTTTACCATTCTGTCCCAACGTAACCCCTGAGAGCTCTCCCTGCTTCTGCCAGGCAAACGATCATTCCTGATTTCACACAGACCGAGGTGTAATAAACCCCGGGAGCGTTGGGGGAGGTTCCAGGCTATCGACTTTTCCATAAGGCTGCCCCAGCTTATGACTACACACGGGAACGCTGTGAAATGTAACATCTCCCTCCAGTGCCATATGCACAGCACAGCCAGGTCAGCGAAGCCCTGGTTATCACTCACAGCCTTTGGAAGCCTCCCGGGCAGCTCGCAGGCTTTATCACACCCGCAGGGCACCAAGGCACTCACCAGCTACACATTATCCATCTCCCAGTTTGCCCAGACTTCCTCCCTATATTCCTCTCTTGCAGACGTTAATTACCTTTGTCAAGATAATTCCGTTCTGCACTTCAGATCTTTTAAATCCGCCACTGCTGTCATTTACAGAAGGTATCTGAAACCCGCAAACGTGGCAGCGTGATCCCTGCCGCGCCTCGGGCACAGTCTCGCTCTGACGGAGCTGTGTGCGGGTCTGTGCTGACCCAATCGGCGGCAAACAAAAGGAGCCGGGCCAGCCCTGAGACCGGGTCGCACGGGGACACCACCCGCCCGGTGTGAGACCCCGAATGCCCTTTAGAGCAGGCGTGAGGCCGTACTGAGGAGGCACCGTGGCTCCGAGACACCGGAGAAAAAGTGCCGCGACCCCGCCGCCCCCAAGGGCCCCGGCCCGACCCGGGGCGGCAGCGCCGCACTCCGTCCCACCAGGCCGCGGGCTCCAGCGCCGGCCTGTGCA
>VYXF01006831.1:122257-139233 GCA_013397295.1 Polioptila caerulea | reverse complement strand
TTTTTGAAACAATTATTCACCTACCTGTAGTTACTAAAGAGACTGTAAGTTCAATAAAAGAAACACCACAAGTATAGTTCTCGGCTGATAGACGAAGCTACTGTACCTTGTTAAAAAGATACCAGGAAAGCACAGAGCACATTTTTCCCTATATGTAGGTGGTACCCCAACATTCATAACCAAAACAAGAGGAAGGAAAGGAAGAAACCAAGTTGTACAAGTACTGACTGTAACAAGAAGGGCTAGGAAAGGCCAAGCCACCCGCTCCCAGCTTGTGGCCCTGGCTGCCTATGGGGAACGAGCAGCAAGGCTTTCCCTGAGCCTTGAGCAACTGTAACACAATCCTTATCTATAGTGTTAAAGAGAATTAAAAGCCATGAACCGATACTGAACTAGGCTTCATTACACGGTGCATTACTATATTAGTTCCTATATATATTGTATTTATAGTTATAAAAAAAATTTGCAAGTGTTGAGAGTGGACCAGTGTATGAGTGAATGGCATGATTCTGCACAGACCGTCCTGCTGAAGAAATTGGTATTGCTTTGAAATGAAAGAAAACCAGAAAGAAAAGATACCCAGCCCTTTGCAATGACCCGCTTTTCCTTTAAAAAAAAAACAAAACACGTCGGTTTGTACAAAAAAAAAACCCAAAACGCCCTAAGGTTCCTTTTTTAGTATTTTCAGATACCATGATCTGCGTCAGTCCTTATAAAATATACATTCATACATGGGGAGCTGGGTGCTCCTGGCCAGCCTGGGCTGAGGGCGGGTGGGCTCAGCTGCCCCAGTTGCCCCAAACCTGCTGCCACTTGCCCCACGGGCCCGGGCTGGCCACGGCGGGTGCAGCTCCCCTGGGGTACAGACAGTTTCACTGGCCACAGCGGCTCCTGCCAAGGCAGCCGCATCGGGAATAGCAGCAAAGCGGGCAGCCCGCTGGCTCGGCTGGTCCCGGCGGGAGGAGGCTGCCTGGCACTTGGATCTTGGGGGACTCCTGAGGCACAGCGCTCCCCTCGACCCTCCTTCCCCCTTCTCCCCGCGTGGGGTAGCTCTGGGCAGCACTTCCCAGTGGAACCTCCTCCTGCAGCCAGGAAATCGGGAGGTGGCAGCAGCGCGGGGGTGGGAAAGTGTAGCTGAGCTCTGGGATAAATTCAGGGGCTTTGCCACGGCAAGGGCTATGCCCCCGCCCCGCATCAGAAACGTGAGGGAAAGGGCCAAGAGCAGCTGTGCCCGGGGCCACGGGGCCCAGATCCCCTGGGTGGGCACTCTCTGGGCTCCTCAAAGTATGTGCGTTCCCAAACTGTCAGTGCATCAAATCATCTCAGTAACAAATGCAGCGTCAATGTGACTGCTTTCAACAGTTAGCAACAAATTATCCTCACACAGTGCAATAACAAAAGGAAATCGGCAGGTTCTGAACCTCTGAGTGCTGCTTTTCCTTCTCGGGGCAGAGGAAGAAGCCTCAAGACCAGAGAGGTGCAGATAGGGGATGCCCCTCTTAGAGACCTGGGGAGTCAGCAGGCACTCCCAGCCCCTTCCCCACCCACTGCCAGTGCCGGTTCAGAGCAGCCCTCGGATACACCAGCTCCGGGAAGAGTGGCTCCTGCAACGACTGCAACCTAACCACTAGGAAAGCTCGGAAAAGTGAGGGTGCTTTCTGCTTTCCCTTCTGTGCAGAAAAATCCATCTGCCTTTGAAGGACAGACTGTGACAGGAGGCGTGTGTCTCAGACCGGCCTCCCAGCAAAGAAGTATCAAGGGTCAGGTCTCATCCTGTCTTGCTTTTCCTTTTTAAACCCTTGCAGGATACCAGCAGGGGCAAGGCAGAATCAAACTTTCTGCCTGAGTCACACACTGTCCTCCCACAGAGCTGAACTCATACCATGCTGGGCAGCTCTCCCTCCTGCCCCCGTCCTTATGGGCAAATACAGTTTAAGGTCCAGTCAACCCTCCCGGAGACAGTTACTGAAGTCAAAAAGGCAGAACAAGAGTAGAAAACAAAACTAAAGCAACCCCCCCACTGGAGAAAGGCTCAGACTGTGTCCAGCCAGGTATTTCCTAGAACCGTCCTATGAAAATAAAAAAATCATTAAAAAGAGATTCTCTTAAATTAGGATAATACCACTGTAAAAAGCCTCGTCATAAGTGCTTTCCCCTATGAAGTGCTTCTCATAGAAAAATATACAAAATATATTTACATTTATAAAACCTTAAATACTAAACTGTAAACAGAACAGAGCAGAATCCAATGTTGTCACTGTCAGGCTTGGGTCTCTCATTTGTCTCTCTCTGGTTTTGCTCTGAGGCACAGGGCAGACCCCATGGGGAGGGGGACTCACACTGCTCCAACCAGGACAGCAGTGTCCCTCACCTTGCCCAGACCTGGCCTGGTTCCTCATCCACTGTGCCAATGCCTCACGCTTTCCTATGCGTTTCGGGACGCGCAGATGAGGCCAGCTGGCGCTTGGCCTCGCCTTTGCAGAGGATTTTGGCTCCATTTTGGTGCCCTTGCTGTGTCTTCTGGGGAACACAACGTGACTACCCCCGGACAACTGACCATGGCAGGCACCTGGCTGCAGGGTCACTCTCCTGCCGGCCCCCCACAGGTCTGGGACACTGTGGCACGGCAGGGCAGAGTGGGTGCCTCCACACCAGCCCTTCCCAGCTCCTGCTCTACAATGGTGTGCGGCCGAGGCCGGGGCTGGCTTGCACCCCTCCTCTCCCTAGAGACCTCTGTCCAGTTCCTTGAGACACCGCTGGCTGGCTGTACCAGGAGCTCGCTGGACAGGAAGCCAGCTGCTGGAGACGGGACTCAGAGGAGCACTTCCCTCCCACATGGCCGTGGAGGGAGAGTGTTGGTGAACGGGAGCCTTTGCTGGCAAAGACTTACAGTGTCCCAACTGTTGGCACAAGCCCTCTTTGCCAAAGAATGCCAGGAGTTCCCCTGCTCTCAGGCAGGGATTTCAGAGCAGGGTGTCAGCCGAACTCTTCTTGTGTCTAGCTGTGGGCTGCTCTGCTCTGCTCTCCTCATGAGCAGCCAAGCCAGCCCCCGTGCCACAGAGCCCTGCAAAGGTGGCACACCTACTCCCACCCACGCATAGTGTTTTGCAGACATGCAGTCCCAGGGGGCTGCTGGTGAGGCACAGCCCTTTTCCCTAGGAGGCAAGCTCAAATATTGCGCTACTCAACCACTGCCTCAGCCCTAGGAAGGAGAGCTCTGGCCAGGAGACAGAGAAGGACATGACCCATGATGGCTGCCCTGTGCTTGGGCCTAGGGTGACCTCCCCTCTCCTCTCCCACTCATTAGCCCCACGCTGATAAACAAATATGGGGGCGGGGGGAAATGAGAATAGCAAAAACATAACCATGCTGAGGATCTTCTCCAGCTGCCCACGTCTCTCACAAGGGTGAGTGTGCACATGTGAGACATGAAGATGTGGACTCGGACAAACATAGCCGCCAGTCTCAGGTCCCTGAGCCCAGTCCATCTTCACTCCTGCTTCTGGCCTCTCTGTCCCGTCCAAGTGGCCGGAGAGGGGCTCACTCGAAGCTTTGTTTCACCCCAGACCCTGCAGGGCTCACTTGCAGCTGATGGAAGTTCTAGTTTAAAAACTTCCTGCACTTCTTGGCACCACAGTTACAGGGCAGTTTGTTGCTGGCGTCTTCAATGGGGAACTTATAGTCATAGGTGAGCTCTTCCCCTCGGTAGATTTTGCGCATGGCAAAGATGACAATGTGTTTCTGGCCATCGATGTTGATGACCCGGGAGTAGCAGTTGGGCTCGCAGGAGTGGTTGATGAAGCGAGCTGCGTTCCCGTGCATGGTGGCATCCACCACCTCGGAGTCGTCAATGCGGAACATGTAGCACCCGATGCCCTGTGCAGGGAGGACAGGGGCGGATCAGCGCAGGTGGGGCAGCACAGCCACCCCAGCACACAGCCCAGCTCCGAGCGAGTGTCTGCAGCCTCTCTCCACTGTGCCTCACACGCTCCTGCCTGAATAATTTAATCCCCACTTCACTGAGACTAATCTGAGACCCTGCCCAGAACACAGAAGGGAATGAAAAGTGCCTCTAAAGCTCCAGCAAGAATGAAAATAACCCAAGAAGTCACTAAACACAATTTGAGATGTTCCCAACAGATTTTTCATATAGGCCTGTCCTACCTTCACAGTCACTTTCTAGCTCTCACAAACTCTTTAAGAACATCTACAAAAGCCCAACACTCACCTTACTGTCGTAGTATTTCTCCCGTTTGTCAGTGAGGATGGAGCGAATGACATTGCCTGAATATTCGATCACCATCTCACCTGCATCGATGTTCCTTTTGCAGAACAGACCCCGGCCATGGATAGGAGACCTAAAATGCAACAAGAAAAGTGAATTATTTCAAATGAGACAAGCAAAGCTTAAAAACATCAGATTGCAAAGGCTGCAGAAAACAGGCTGTTTGTGACAAGGACCACTGTGGAACTGTTAACCCTTCTCTAAGGGAACACTAACAACAACACCACCAGGTCACTCTGCTCACATCTGAGCTATTGTCAAGGCAAAGCCAGCAAGGAGCAAGTGGTCTGTACTGAGGATTACTTTTCAAATACATAACTTGAGCAGGGAGAAGGAAGAGGAAAAAGCCCCAAGCTTGCTTTTCCCCTCAGTTTTTCAGTCTGGCTTCACAGAAGGTTTCCAGTTTCCACCTTCCCTTGTCCTATGGGCAATGGTACTGAGCAAAACCGTACCTGTAGACACCAACTGCCTCCTTGGAGGTCTTCTTCAAGTGCCGGAAGCGCATGGGCATTGGCAGATCCATACTGGTTGCCCTCCTAGAAGAAAGAGGCACTGCTAAGTGACAACCTGTATTTGAGACTCTGTGCCATGTATTATCTGGGGCACTTTCCTAGATGGAGTAATTTATACACTGTGACACTGCAGCCTACAGAGAACACAATCAAAATGAATGCAGTGTTTTCATATATATATATGTAAAAGATAATTTCCTCCCTTTCCTCCTCTAATTCTCCTCAGATTGTTTTACATTAGCAAGGAAAAGAAAAATAAGCATTTGAAGGCAGACCAGTCTGGTGGTCACCTTCAGCTGCCACTTCACTTGTTATTGCAAAAGTCACCTCCGTGTCTGGCAGTGCTTGGCAGCTTTCAATGTTTAAATATCCCTCAAAGCACACAACCCTTAACTAAGCCAAATCTGCTCATTTTAACACCTCAACACAATTTCCCTCTTTGAACCTTTAAGCCCTGCTGCATACCGGGCTGACTTCAGCTGCACTTCTTCCTCCTCCTCGTCATTCGGGTTGTATTCTGGTGGCTGCCGGTGTTTAGACGCCAAGAAATTAAACATATCAAATGCAGATTTCCTGCAATTTAAAGAGACCAAAGGGAGTTTGTTTTACTGTCTGAAAATAAACATGGTTGGACAACAGTCTGACATGTTTACTGCCTCACACCTCCCCTGCTCTGCCCTCTCTTAAAGCCCTGCATGTCACGGCAGACATGGCAGGTTCTGAAAACCTCCAGTAACCGCCCCAGCCAGGAAAGCTTTGTTAAACCAAACAAAGGGCCACAAAGTGGCACAGGAAAATGCACAGAATTTGAAGATGCTGAATGGTTGAATTTCATGTGCCAGTTGTTAACATTTAATTGAGAGCTTTAATGCTGCAGAGATGTGTTGCTCCTGCCCTGTCACAGCATTAGTTATGGAGCCAAAAGGCCATTAACGCCAATACTGACTAGGCTCACACTTGCCTCAGGTGGACTTCGGCCCGAGCAGAGCCATGTGGGTTCAAAGGAGGCTCATTGGCCTCCTCTGGCTTGTGAAATCTGAACTTATAGTTGTGGCAGTGCTTCGCTCCGTACAGTTGCTCTATCAGGAACACAACAGTATCGTGGATAATCCCCAACATCCTCAAACCGTTCACACCTGGAATGAGAAACAGAGCACAACAAACATTAATTATCAGTGCAGACTTAGAGCAGATACAGCAGCTTGTCACAATGAGCTGGGACACCACACAGCTGTCACAGCAGCACTGTATTAGCTATTGCATTCTATGTGAGAGTTTCTAGTCCTTCCATTGTGAAGAAATTGCCCTCCATAAAGTCTGCAGCAGGTTAACTGGAAGTATGAAGACTCAAAGACCCTCACAGAAGGATCTGTTTGCTCTCCCGTGTCAGTGCAGGCTGTTACCTGCAAAGGACAGCTGCTTCAGGCGGGCGTTGGAACGGGCCTCCTGCACCTTGTCCGTCAGCGACTTCCAGGCATCTGCAGCACACACAATGGCAAATGGTGACAGGCTATCCAAGTGCTGGGATACTCATATTTAAATAAACTAATTGCAGAGTATGAAGTTTCCAGCTTTCCATAGGCCATAAATTAAGATCCTCAGATCCAATTGCTTTCATCCTCTTGAAAATCCACATTGGTGTGAGACAGGTTGTGGAGCAATTGGTCTGGAGGAAAACTCTGGACACCCAGTACTCCCAGTACATGTGTGATCCACATGCCTGTTTCTTGACAAACTATGGTTCAACATCATTGGTCAACTGATAACACAAAATGGGTCAGTGATATATATCACTATATATATATATATAAAAATATATATATAATGGGTCATTGAATATATTATGTTGCAAAATAGAAAGAAAAATAATAGAATCCAGACATTATCAGGAACTAGGATTGTTCTAGGGCTATAAACTAAGATATTTTTCTTTCTCTTTTTTTTTTTTTTTTTTAATCTATAAATAAAGAAAAAAAGAGCTCCTCAGAAGTAACAATTTTACTTCTAGTAAGGACAGCTAAAACCAGTACAACCAACACTGGACGGTTCTCACCTTCAATGCTTTCTGCGCAGATCTGAAAACCATCATCACTAGAGATCTCAAAAACCAAACCTTTTTTTGGTTTCTTCTCACCAAGACACTCTTTCCTCTTTTGTTCTTGCTGAAGCCAAAACATAAGAGGAGAGCTGAAAGTGCTCTCTTCTTCCTCAAGAGCTTTTGAGCCTAGAAGACAGAAGCCAGCATGAAGACAAGAATTGGAAAGAACAATGATTTTTACACCTGGTATTCCGCGATTGAAAATAACTTACTGCCTTTTCACCAGCAAATCCAGCCAAGAAAAAAAATCTCAGACAATGTTGCAGTAAGAGTGTGAAATCTCAAGTGCTGAAATTCTCACAAACTAAAAACAGAGACAAAACTATTTGTCCAAGATCTACAAATAGCAAACAAACATTTCCTCCCCTTATAGCAAGGATAACACCAGCTAATAGCTCTGACCCTTTTCCTGACAGAATGACAAACAAAAAAAATCAAATCTTCAAACATCACTTTCCCAGTCCTGGAGAATTCCAAGACTAGGTGCTTTTGAAGAAGTGACATACCTGCATTTTCTTGCTCATTTATCGAGTTCTGTGCTGATTGAGGTTCTGGGACCACAGCCGGTTGCCTTGGGAGGGAAGGAGGAGAACATGGAGAAAAATAGCTAATAACCTGCCTCATTTCCTCACCAACCCTGAGAACTAGTCTTAGACAGATACAAGAACCTTTTTCCAGATCAAATGCTCTGACATCAATTAAGTTGGAAATGAACAAACAAAAAGATTCTACTAAGTAGCATTTCTGTTTGCAGCCTCTATCAGTCTGTGGGCAGCAGCCTAATTTCACGCAGCCTGTTACCCACTCTGCGTCAGCCCCACTCAGGAATAAGGTGTAGGCCAACACACAGCCAGACACCACTGAATGAGCATCTCCTCAGCAGGCACAGAGTTTCCTAGAACTACACGCAGCTTAATGCAAAATTATTCCATATTGCATCAAATTGTGACTGTATTTTCCCCACTGAAAGCTCCCCAGGCATTTTAACTAGGAATGCCAGACTTCCTGCATTCTCCATACAAATGCCCTTCAGCTCAAGTGAGCAGAATCCCACAGAAAGGTCTGTGCATCCCTTACCCTGCAGACTGCCCATGTGGCTTCTGCAACGGCTGATCTACGCTGGCTGCATCCTGCGCATCTGCCTTCACAGCAGGAGTCCTGGAAGAAAAAGATTTGAGAACATTCAAAATATCTGTCAACCCATGTGTGCCATAAATGAGACTGGAAAGCAGGACTGGATCCACTGGGAGTCGCCATGACGGATTCAGCAGTTCCGCAGAATTACACAAGTAGCAACAACAGCTCCAAGGATACAGAGAACCAGATCACGCTTCCAGCACCGCATCAGAATCAAAAGTTGCACTTCACAATTTGCCTTGACTTGCACAATTTGCTGGAGAAACTAGTAAAAGATTCTCTCATACTGTTACAAAACCTCAGGGATGAGCAAAACCAAACTGTCCTCTTACCCTGTAGCCGAGACCTGGGGTACAGTAACAGCCCCTTTTTCGGGAACGTGAGCTTCAGAAGAACCAGCCCATGCGTGAGAAGTTTTGTGCTTCTTTCCATTCCCTTTGTCTAACAATGGCTGGATGCGTTTGACTTTTGGCTTCATTTTTGTGGCACCCAGCAGAGAGTTACTTGCAGACTGCTGACCAGGTGACGGGGAGCCTCCTGGAGATGCTGAACTGGCATGCATCACTGACGAGGAAGCCTTGCTTTGTTCAAGTCCAGTATTGTTTGGAACATCGACCAGCTGTGGAAAGCTTGACAACTGCGGTGTTGCCGAAACTGTGCTAAGGTCCAGCTGGGAGGATGCAACCCCGGATTTGTTGGCTAAAAGCTGTGTCATGTGCTGAAGCTGGTACGAGCCTTCTGGGTCAGCAGACGACGGAGCAACTGTCATGCCCATGGTCTGTGCTGAGGGCAGAACACAGATGCTTGATGCAGCTGTCATGGCTGCCGTAGATGGAGTTTGAGATGCTCCCAGTTGTGAAAACATCCCAGAACTTGGTGGTAAAGTCATGTGCTGCTCCTGAAGACCAAGGCTTTGCTGACTAGCTTTGATCAAGAGGTTGCTTATTGAACCAAGGTCCCCCAATAATCCAGGGCTTGTTAACGTTACTGAACTTTGTCCCAAAACATGACCAGGAACTGACCCACCAGTACTAGGGGCTGCTGTGGCCTGCATGGATACGACGTTCAGCACTGAGGAACTCGACGTTAGGCCTGACACAGGCCCTGCTGGGAGGTGACTGGCATCTGCACCAATAATGCTGGGAGATGTGCTGACTGCAGTAGTGGTCCCACCTTGCGAGAGCAAAGATGTTTGCTCAAAATACATGACTCCAGACTTTGACCTTTTGATAATATTGGGAACGGTTCTATGAGACGTTGAATTCGCAATGGTTCCCAAATCCAGCGGGTGGTTAGAAATCTGGGAAGGAGCAAAATTAATTAATGTCATGTTGGAGACCATATCAGAAGGAGCTATAGCAGAAGGAGTTCCAGAAGGAGCCAGCTTCTTGTTCTTCCGTGACTGCAGACGAGAGATGGGCCGTTTCTTGCCCAGGGCAGCAGCTGGTGTAGAAGCAGCAGTACCAAGGTCTGTCCTCTGACTAGCTTCAGACACTAAGAGCTGAGGATCAGGGGGTGGCTGCACCCCAATGAGAAGACCTGGTGAAGGACTGCTGATGTTTGGTGGGAAGCCTGTCTGAGCAGGTGTGGAGAAGGGATGTATATGCTGGTGATGGGACATGGGCAGTAGACCCTTGCTCGTGGGAGGGAATAACGACTGAGATGGAGGCAAGCTCGGATTCAATCCTGTGGTCAGCGTGAGCCCGCTCCCCATGGGCCCCAGCACCGAAGTGTTGGTTTCCATCACACTCTGTGCAGAACTAACAGAAGGTGTTAATTGTATCTTTTGGGTGACACCGTTGGGAAGAGTTTGGAGTACGTACAGGGGCTGCATGTTTTGATTAACTACCAGAAGTTTTTCTGCGGCTGGCTTGAGGTGGGGTGGTGTTGTCTGCACCGCAGCGTTGGAGATTTGCGAGGGGCCAGGACTGTCAGTGGAGTTTGGCACATACTTCTGGCTCTGGAGGGGAACAGTGGGTGATACTGGCACCTGGATACCCGGAGTCCCGCTGTTTCTTGTCAAATCTTGGTTGCTGCCATGCCCTTGCTCGACAGGGCCGCAGGCTGGGCTGGCTATATGCTCTGCATCTATGCGACCCTGGATGAAGTGATCGGGAGTCATGTGTCCTTCAGGGCTTGGGTCTACCCCTGGACTCAGGAGAGCTGCATCGCCTTCCCCTGAGGCAGATTTTTCTGTGACTGTCACTCTCTTCTCCCCAGACTCTGTGGAAGGCAAGGCGAGCATTGACCTCTCTCCCGAGGAGGAAAGTGAAGACTCCGAAATGACGGCCAGCCTGTTGTGATTTTGGCTGGGCACCGTAGGGCTGCGAGTGGTCAGAACAGAGAGATCAGAAGGAAGCTCCAGTGGCAATTCAAATTGCTCCTCTGCTGATATGGAGGAAGAGACACTGCTGTCCACTGGTTCGGTGGTGGGCAGCTGCTGGGAGAATACCTCAAACAAACCCATATCCTTGCCACGGTTGCTGTCAAGACCTAAACCTTCTCCAAGCGTCAGGAGTTCAGATGATGAGGACTCCGGACTTTCTCCCAAGGCCTGCATAGATGGTGTGTTCTTCAGCACAAAGTCCATGATGTCAGAAGGGAGTATGTTCCCACAGTCATCACTGTTGTTATTGTCAGAGTCAGATTTCAGCAGCTCTGTGTTGAAAGTGTCCAGTAAGTTCTTGTCGGCAGGCGTGCTTGCATGAGCCCTGCGGCCCGTTTCCAACGAGCTCAGCTGTGCTTCCAGAGAGTCCTGACCCTGAGCTTTTACCCTGCTCACAGGGTGGCAGTTATCAATCTTGGGGTCAGTTTTGTGGACGGTGGAGCTCTTGGTGACTTGCACTTTCTCGCCAGCTTCTTCAGTTCTATCCAGCTTTAAGTTCTCTGTCCCATTCTCTTTGCCACTCCTTTTAGTAACCTGGCTGACTTTTCTGGTTGTTGCTGTGACACTTGTATCACTTTCAGTTCCATCATCCACACCGTCCAGCTGTGAGATTTTTGGAAGATCACACTGCTCCTCCTCCCTGAACAAGCTATGGGATGCAAGCCTTTCCTCTGTGTTTGAGGAAACCACTGTCCTTGTGAAATTGTAGTAGTATAAGTCATCTTCATCTGATGTGCTCAAATCATCTGCTCCATCCACTTGTCCTTCTGCAGACCGCTTCCCTCGCTTCTTGCCAGTTGAGTTACTGTAGAAGGGAATGTCTTCCTCTCCATAGGACCTCACACCATAGAGAGGAGTTAATCCAAAGAACATATTGGATCTGGCCCGAGCACTTCTCCTTGGATACCTCCGCTTGTATGAGCCTTCTTCTTGGGCTTTAGTGCCATCCTGGAGCATCAAGCTGTTATCTTGAATGGCCAAATTTTCATACGTATTATTCTGAGATTCCTGTGTTGGTGCTTCATTTGGACTTCCCTGAATTACAGGGTTCTCTTCTGGGCTTACTGAAGCTGAGGAGGGCTCTGCCAAAGCAGCCAGGTCTGCCCCTGCAGACTGAGTTTCAGCATCACTTTCCTGCTGTGCATTTTTAGACTGGTTTTCACTTTCCATCTTGAGAGGAGTCAGAGTGACTTTAACAGTGCGTTTCCTGGGTGCCTGTGATTCCTTAGAGGCTGCTTCAACCTGCACTGCAGACCCTTTAGATGGCCCTTGTGAAGATGGAGACTTCTCACCAGCTTTTTCAGCAGGAATATTATTACATAACCTCTGGCTAATTTGTTCAGTTGCCAAACCCTGATTGCCAAAGTCTGGTTTCAGTTCATCACTGCCTGCTGCTTGACTTGTGTCTGTAAGAGATTTCAGCGAATGCTTCTCTTTAAAACTGTCTTTCATTAACTTTTTCCCTTTCTGACGTTTATCTCTGGGGGCAGTAACTACCTGCTCACTTGCTGCAGGAGATCTACTGTTCACTCCAGCAGCCTTCAAGGTTTTTGCATCCATCTCATCAACCACAGCTGTTTTCTCTGGCTGTAAAGGTTCCATGTGCTGATCTCTGTCTTTCCTTGGGCCTCTCTGATGCAAAAGTGGAAAGGGTATTGCTTCTTTGGACGAAAATGATCCTGAACACTCTTGAAAGGTTCCTGTTTTATTCATTTCTACACCTGATGAACTGGTTGGCTGAGTGGACACTTTGGAGCTTCCTCCAGAAACAAAAGTATGAGATGAATAATCTGGGTCCTTTGAGGTTTTAATTTTCTCTCCCTTAGAAGGCACACCTTTGGCTATTAAATCTGAACTGCTGGAATGTTTCCCTTCTGCAGACTGAGATGCATCCACCTGGTAAGTTTTATTTCCAGTTGTAGCCACTGTTTTCTGGGAGCCTGAACTGGTAGAGCAACTTTGAACTGGAGCACTTGGAGGACCTGTGCTCACTGACCCCACAAAGCGGTCAGGACTTTTGACAGTCGGTTCATAGTCTGAAGAGGCACCCATGCTGGAAACTGAAGACACACCATGCCTGGAGTAAGTGTTCCCAGCTCGTGTAGGGGAAATCATCCGGAGTTTTGATTGTTGCTGTGACAAAGAAGAGGTGCTGTGTCTCCGAGAACCAATGCTCTTAAGTCCCGAGGATAGCAAAGGATCTCCTACTGTCACTATCTCATGGGTGACTGGGGTAGGACTTCCTGAGAAACAAAGGCAAGAAAGACTGTCAGGTGATCTCAAACCTTCACAATGAATGCACATCCTTCATACAAAACACAAGAAATGAAAACCCAGCAAAACTTTTCAGCCAAACAGCATCAACACACGGGGTTGATACTTCAGGTAGGCATTAAAAACCTGATACCTTCAACCAGGAGTCAGCAAGCTCAGGGTTTGGTATCTCAATTTTAGATGTGAATTTTCAACATCAGTTTGAAAGAAAACATTAGTCAGAAATAGCTGCTGAATTACAATACCAGATTTCTGATTTTCTCTGGAAAAATACTGACTGAGATTAAGTCCCTAACTGATATCACATTGCTTTTGGCTCACAACTACTATATGGCACAAACCCTGCCTCTTCTTCATCCCAAGGGAATGTTTATTTCAGTTGTACATTTCTCTGCAGGCCATCTCTATTGCGTATTGTTAGAACTTTCCTCAACTTATTGCTATTTCACTGTTTTCTCTAGAAACAGTAAACGAAACACCTCATTCTGAAAGAAGTCAAGAAAGACAGGAGCTAAATCAAAAATATTTCCAAAATAAACCTCAATCAAAATGAACAGCACTAGAAATACCTGCAGAGGGTAACGGCCTTGAGCCAGGAGACCTCTGTGCGGAGGGGTAACTTGGTGCCCTGATCCTGGGGCCCTTTGGGACCACTGGATAGCAACAGGAACCAGAGGTCTGAGAGTGCAAGGGGCGATCTGGTGATGGTGGGTTTACAATTTCAGGTGTATTTCGGGTGTCTTTCGGTAGAATTTCTGTCGTTGTACAGAAGAGAAACAACAGTATAAGCCATCACTGAGCCCTAAAAGCTACGATCTGATAAAGTATATACTGCTATCACGTTCCACTTGGAGAATCAGGGTATTTGTTAAATAAACAAAAAGTCAAAGATCTGACATCAGATAATGTCTGGTTACTTCTTGTAAGAACATTCTCAAATACTTGTAGCAATTGCTCATCTTACACATGAAATTCCACTAAATATTTAAAGATCCTATGCAAATAAAAACGTAGTAACATAATAATAACAATGACTATAAACATTTTAAATATCTTTCACAGCTTTACCCTTGGATACAAGGAAGCAAGTAGGAAATACAGAAGCACGATATAACTATTCAACATTGTATTGAACAACTCCCGTATTACATACCAATGCCAACACTCCAAACACAGTTTGAGGTTTTAGATCCCTAAAAAATTCTCTGAGTTGAAGACTAGAAATCATCCCTGTAGCAGTGGTTGTTTGGCACAAGTTTTCAAAGTAAGCAGGACATTTAGGAGCTGAAAGTTTTAAGATGTTGTAACATGGAAACCTGAATCAGATTCTAGTCCAAATTTAAGAGACTTGGTTTAAGAGACGCACTAGGGCAAAACCATACAGAGAATATACTTGTATGAAGTCCTTAAAAGATTACCTGTAAGGGGAACTGGGCTATGGGCAATTGTTCTATTATCATCATGCTCTACAGTGCTGTTGATGTCAGGTTCTATGACTGGAGGTCGGCACTCCATGATCTTGCAGGTATACACACAGCGCTTCCTGGCATCTGTTGTGCTCCAGTACACCCTGGAGCACCTGGAAGACAATTCAAACAAATCAATTTACTCAACAGTTGAGTAAACTTCATTTCTGTTTTAATTTTCTGTTTCTCAAAACTACAATGGCCAAAGTCCTCCTGGCAGAACACACTGCACACTCGTCTTAATCAGAGATTCCTCAACAGTGCAGTCAATTTTCCTATGTGTTACTTCAGTGCTCGTTTGACATGAAATATACTGGAAGACATCAAATCTTAAAACAGTTTATACTCACTGATAGCCGATGGGAAACAACTTATCTTCGCAGTCTGAGAGGTCATTCAGAATTCCTAAGCAGTCTATCGTCATTGAACCTGAGCAGAGAGAGGAACAGTTCTGTGAACCAGACCCCAGCACCAAAGTGGATCAAGTATCCAGAGACTAGATCATACCAATCATCATGTGGATGTTCTCTGGTTCCAAGCCACTAAGAAATTTTCTTCTCAAACTGATCCCTTCAAAGTCCACAAAAACTCTCCTAAGAACTTCAAACCCATTTTCAGGAACCACCTGGAACAAGAACCAACAAAACTACTTGTTAGTAAAAGGAACCACCACATGTATGCTATGCACTTTGTCCTACTTGATACTCAGTTTGGTCTTTTGGTTTTTGAACTATCACACAGCACCACTTCCCCATGCCAGTTGTATTACTGACTTCTTTTTAAGAGCAATGCGGGCCAGCTCTTGTTAGCAAGAAATACATTCAACATAAACTTCTAAAAAGCGCTCATAGTTACAGGCTGACCCCACCTTCAGAGAGTGAGGCAAAGAGTGAAAGAAGAATCTTACCTCTCCTTTGATCAAGTCACGATGCCTCTGGCAATAAACTTTCTTATCGTCCAGAAAGACACAGTTCTTGACTCGTGAGCACATGAAATGATAGTTACTGGTACAGGAAGTGAGGCAGCAGCCAACTGTGGCGCCTGACTTCTGGCAGAACTCACACCTCTGCAAAAGCAAGAAGAGAAAAATTTAATCTCTTCTAAAACAAGACCACCATTGCTGCTGTCAGCTGGGTTTTTTTGGCACAGACAGAAGTTTAGAGTAATGCTTGATCTCCCGCTTCATTGCTACTCCGTTTCACTACAGTGATTCACACACACAAGCGAGAGACATGGAGGAGGAGGTGAGAGGAAGAAGAATCCCTCACAAGGAACAACTTTTTCATTTGTGGACTGGTTCTTCCAGGCCTTTCCCAGACTATTCTGCTTGTGCTTCATATCCAATCCTCACATTTGCAAGCTTCACTTGTTCTCCACAATATTTCTGAACTGAGCAAGGATAAAATAACTTTCCAAATACCTGCAGTCAGTTCTACTATATATAGCATTAAAAAATACTGCAAGGGAAGGACAGAGAAGAACAAATGCACATAAGGCATCTTTTAGCTGGGCTCTTGTCTTGTGATTCTAAATCAGCATTAAGTTTAACAAAGTGTTCTTTGCTTGTACCTACCAGCTGCTTTCCCCGGATCACAGCCATGTGCACGTTTTTCAGAGAACCATCATCATCTTCAAACACTTCTGCTGACCACAAAGCACAGTTCACATGTGTCCATTCATTTTGGCCAATATAGAGAAGACGTCCAGCATCCTAAAGAACAGAAGGAAATTATCTTTTCAGATGTTCTAGAGGACACAACAATGCACAAAACCCACCCAAGCCTATCCACAGTACCAAGTCTACAGCACTGCTTAAATGGGCTCCTACAGAAAGAGGAATGGGGCAGATACTCACATTAGCACTGTCATCACCATATTTCAGGCACAATGCACACTGCCTGTTGTCTTCCACATCCGGAGGTGGGTTCAGTTCAGGACTATCCTCTCTGCTTCTGTCAGAACCTTAGAGTTAAGAGAGAGAAGAATATTTATTCTCAAAATTCAGGGTGGCAAAAATTCATCTGGAGACGTTGACAGTAAGTGAACACGGCTGAAGAGTTTTCAATAGCCAGCTTGGAAAGCAAAGCACACGTCAGCCTCTGCACAACCTTCATTCTGGGGGAAAAGAGGTGAGTGCAAAAGTATTCTCAGGTTCAAGCTCGGCTCAGAAACATCTCCTATGTTACTGCCTCTGAATGATTTCAGGTCACAAAGGTCTCCAAGACAGCTGCATTTCTGCGTTTGGCATTTGCAATCCTACATCGGTTCTCTTACCAGAGATGGGAGGTGTAGGAGGATGTAGAGGAGTTGGTGAATCCGGCTCTCCGGGCCCTTTGAGTTTTGGAGCTGGAATGATTTTCTTCATCAGAGGGGGCTGTTCAGTGCGGCTGTTCTCTTCACGCTCCTGCCACTGAGCGTAATTATGGTCGAGCGATGGGGGCAGCACCGCGTTTGGCAGCATACCACTGCTGAGAGGCAGCAAGCAGTCAGTGTCACCCCGGCTGCACCAGAGGCCCTCACGCCCTGCCTACCAGGGCCTGCCTACCTGATATCCGCCCCCCAGCAACTCCAAAAATTACCTACAGCCCACACATGTTCCCCACCAGCCACACTCTGAGGTTTGTGATGTGGCTGTCTGCTTCTTTGAAGGGTAACATGCAGGAGGGCTACCCCAAATGGGGCTGTGACAAGGAGAGGGAAGGAAGGTCAGGACTGACATGCCAACACACAGTACACCTAGCTCTACTTAAGAATTTTGGTTACTCTGCTTAGAACAAAGAAGCCTGTACAAAACATGGGAATGGGATTACTGTGTTAC
>VYXF01006831.1:98686-122215 GCA_013397295.1 Polioptila caerulea | reverse complement strand
AAAAAAAAGGAAAAGAAAAAAGGAAAAACAGAAATTCCAACCCCGCAAACAGGCTCTTTCAATACGTGTTGCTTGGCCAGCTGGCAAACAGCAGGGTGTCGCAGTTGGACACAGAACAATTACTTACTTGCTTGTTACTTTATTTGGCTCCCAAAATCTGGACTTTTTTACACTGAACCATGGAAAAACACGCTCCATTTGCTAAAGGAAAACAACATCCCATTAGAAAAGTTAGACAACATACCAAAAAATTCAAAGACATTCAGCCAAGATGTATTGTAAATACACAACTAGTAACATTTCATTAACAGCTCTGACAATGTATTATTCCTGGAAAGGCCCAAGCAAAGCTCAATGTACTGGCCCTTTGGACTCCAACACCAACAAGCAGTGGTAGAATACCAAGCAGATTTCAAAGTAAGTGTAGGCCAGCTCACCCGAATAAAGAAGGACTTGACCATGCTGTTGGCTTTCTTAATCTCTGGCTGCCCACCATCAGCATTAATGGCTGCTTGAATTATCTTCACTATGTCATCACTAAAATCCAGCTGTAAGAAATCCACAAAACTTCACATTAACAGGATTGTCTTTCTCACAGCTACACCACTCATTATTTGTTTAAGGCATCAAGTGAACATTCAGATGACTGTAAGACTGAACCAGAGCATCAACTTAAAAGCAGAAAGGGAATTTGGCTGTGAAGAAGCCGCCCTCTACATTTGTAAACTGGCTGGCAGAGCTGCTACATCCACGATCATTCACTTCAGCTGACTGCTGACTGGTTTAAAATCCACTAAACTAGCTGTCTCACAAGAATTTGGTCAAGATCTGGTGCCACAACATTTGTCAAGCACTTTGCAATATACAGTGTTCCTCAAGATTACAAATTCTCTAGGAAAAATGGAGGAAAAGGCTGCTCTACGCAAAGAGAACTGATTTGGTCAACATCAGCATGTTCTGTAAATGACCCCTGAAGAGATCACCCCTCCACCCATGAATCCTTAGTTTCCAGCTAACCAAGTGCAGCAGGGCTATTTGGCCAGACCTCCAGTCAGAATTTGCATGTTCAGGATGACCTGAACATTCATCTTCATAAATCTCTGACTAAGAACAAATGGGGGCTAACCAAGTACTACTGCTGGCTACAGAGAGCCCCACAAAAGCATCAGTTACTTGTGTCTGGGCCAATATTAACTAGTGCCAGCCAGAACTATTTTTAGCAGCATGATAACCTGCTTCTTGTTCCTGAAGAAAAGGCTTAAGCTGCTCAGTTATGAACACCACATGTGATAAAGTAACTCACAGTGCCCAGCAATAGAGCAGAACATGACAACTTTGACATACCACAGAAGTGTAACTTCCTTGATCCATTTTTCTTTTCACTCCCTCCAGATCCAGAGGTTGCTGCTCCTCCTGTTTACTGACTTCTGTTAGGACAGGAGGATCAGGACCCTCAGGAGAGCTTCTGGATGGGATACTCTCTTCTGTCTCAGGATTTAAATCAGGCGGTTTTGCTGCCTGTGAACAGAAGTACAGCGACAGAGGGGATGTTAACTACTGCAATGCAGCTGTTCCTGATGATACACTCCCAAGCCCATTTACTGGTCCAAAGATTCTCGCTAATGTGAAGGAAAGGAGACTCTGAATTTCTGTCCAAAACATAGGGGCAACAAGGAAAAACTCTTAACCAGCTTTCTCCTGAGACCTGTAAGGTGCATAGCAGGACAGAGCTATTAGGCATAAGGATCAAACTCATTGCACAGAAGCCTCATTTCTGAGTACATTATTTCAAGACAAATATCCTGTTCTTCTGTCAGAAATCCACCTTCATCATCACAGAGCTAAATCCTCCCATTCCTTGAATAACTTTACCCTGTTTTTCTTTTAGTTTCACAAGCTGTATCACAGATACCCACTTCTCTGCTTCCAAACAAATCAACAAAAGAAAGAAAAAATATAAAGAAATCACAGCACACGTTGTTCCAAGTACAATGCAGACACTTCTGCAGCATGAGGCACAGTAACACCTCAGCAACTCAACCAAATGCCACGTACACTTCCAGCCAGAGTGACACCAACAGGGCACAGGCTCCAGCTTACCTGTCGGTACCGCAGTAAGTGGCTGGTAGTTCTGGAATTCAACAAGGCTGTTAAAACCTGCTTCAAAGAAATCTGCAGCTCCTTTTCCAGTGCCAGACGCCATTCTGCAGGATGCTGCTCTGTACAGTTAATGCAGGTGTACGCAACGCTCTCGGGCAAGTTGGAGAGTATCTCATACATTTCATCTGGAGACAAAAGAAGACAAGATAACCATCTGAATTGCTTTACTGAAGGATACAGGAAAAATTCCCTGACCTGCACTTACTGCCTAACTGACACTCTTCATGTAACAAAAGCCCCTTGTACAGCTAATTGAGGGACGTTGCCTTTGAGGAAAGTCTGGTGCTTTCAGGATGTCACTGGTATTAGCACTGGGTTACCTGTTGTCACTCTACAGGCATTTTTCAGGTAGGTCACAACAGGCGAGTGTGTTAAAGTAACACATTCTTGTAGAAAGGTCCAAGGCTTGATTGCTTTGGTCTAATCAGCGCCCCATGTTCTTCAGTGCTGAGATTTCCTTACCAGAAAGATTTTCACATTTGGAGTGGACCCAGCGGTCACATTTCCCACACTGCATCATCTTGCTCTCGTAGTCATCATCATCGTAGCATTTGTCACACAGAGGACAAAAATTTCCTGCAAACAAAACGGGATCTTATCAGAAATCTGGATGCCCAACACACCTTAAAGGCTGTGTAGTTCCTTACTGGTGTGCTAAGAAAGCAGCTCCAAGCATCCCTCCCAGTAAACTGTCAGCACAGTCCCCTCTACTCTTACAAGGCTACAAAAAATAACTTTGGAAGACTATCAACTACTTTAGAATTCCATGGCTGGACAGCCATTTTTTGGGCATGGCAAGACTAACAAAATACTGTACGCAAGAGCAAAATGAAAAGACAAAGATGACACACAGGCAAGAAATTAGGTGGAACATTCAAGGCTTTCTACCCTAAGATTCTTCCCCAGAATGCCCTCTGAGGTTCAAAGGCATCATGTACAGCAACTAACACAAGGAACAACCACTTTACAATAGAAATTTTGCTTTTAAATTGCTTTTAAGTCGAAAGTATTTTAAAACGTCTTTTCCTCAGCTGCTATTTGAAACCCTGGGCCAACAGGTGTGTACTAATTCCTTTATATGGCAGAGTGTTTACACGCTGAAAGCCCCAGTCTCTGACAGTAAAGCAGTGGTGACTTTGGTGAGCCACTGCACAATGTAAGATCCTGGCTCTGAACTGTTATGTGCACTTTCAGGCTCAACCACAACCAGCCTGCACAGCTGCCTGGACTGTGCCAAGCTCAGGTGCCATGCCAGCCCTCTGCCCACTCACACTGGCTGATGCAAATCTAAGCAGCTGAGGAAGCTCCTGCTGTAAAGAATCACAACTTTACGTACCTTTAGCAAAGAGTTTGGCACAATCATGACACAGAGAGAAGTCATGAGACCACTGTGCATCCCACCCCTTGCCCGGTGTTGTTGATCCACAGCTCTTGCAGCGAACACATTTGGTACATATCTGGAAAAAGAATTCATTTGGCAAAAATCACTTGCTTTTATCCAGCAGTTTCTGTGATTTCAACACATTTCATAATTTTTATTATTTCATGAGTGCAGAAATGTTACGCAACAGAACAAGGGGTTTTAAATGCTGAAACTTTCACTTCCTTCATGGTAAGATGGTGATAATGCAACAAGAAAAAACACTCAACCAAATCACAGTATAGTTTTTTTATCCTTCATATTTGCACTGAAGAAAATATCGCCTTTCCCTCACATAAAACACATGTAGTTGTGGCATTTCTTCTGATCTAAAATATAGAGTCCTATTTTAATAGTTTTTAAACTCTATACATTGTAGAAGGAAACATGTACGTGAAGTCTTAGTAGCAAATACACTACAGGCACTTGTTTAGAACAAATGTTTGAAAGACACAAATTAGCAAATAAATCCAAATTGTCTCTCAATACCAGTATCAAGGGGTTTGTTAACAAAGGAAACATTTCCACTTTAAAGACCTTCCTCCATGTTATGGGACTATGATCAAAAAACTTACTAGGATCTTACAACTTACTACAACTGAAAAAAAAAGAGTAATCTCTTTAAAAATTCTGCTTTCTCAGAACATCTTATCAACCAGCCACCTCACTATCTATTTCCAAATGTACCTTCTGACGCAACAGGCACCTTGGCTCAAAGAGATGAGGAACTGCATCAGAGCAAATCACCTCCAGAGCTCTGCTCCATGGCACTACCATCAGTCAACAAATGAATTACCCAAAAAAGAAATTAAAATCCCTCACCCAAACTTTCTTTTTCTTGGTGGGTTTTGTTGGGTAGTTTGGGCCCAGGCACTCAGGGTGATAGCTGTTTCGGCACTTGTTACACTCCAGCAACTGCTACAGGAATAAGGGAAAAAAGCATTGGTACAGACACCCTGCAAAGAGATGCAAAATTCTGGACTTTTTCATTTTCTATTGGATACCCCATTCAGGTCATGAGAAGGAAGCTGCAATGGAGCAACTCAAGAGGCCTCCTCCCCAGCACACAGAGACTCTGCTCCTGCTTGCTGGCCAAGCTCTGGAGCAGAGGAGCCCTGGGAGCAGAGGGGGTGCTGCTGGGTCTCCCAGAGGTTTTGGGGTACCTTGGTGGCCTGGTGCTGTCTCCCACAGACGTGGCAGAACTTGCAGCGACGGCAGCACCAGTTCTCCAGCTGGTCTTCCTGGGGCCGCTCGCTCTCCTCCAGGCAGAACTTGTGGAAGGGCTCACAGCAGACCTGGCAATATACAAACTGCAAGGGGGGAGAGGCAGGTTTTAGCAAAGCAGAAACTGCTCCAAGCTCCCAAACCAGCCCCCTTGCGCTCTGAACTATTTTGAATTCTGCTTTACAACTGACAGAACAAGATTTTAGGAGAGAAACTCTGTATTTCAGGTAGTCTAAATACCGACTGGACACCTCACAGCCACCAGGAGTCTGGTACCTGTTAACTACGTGCTTTGAGCATTGATAAAGGCCTACAGGGCACTTCAGAATCTCCCTCCCTGTACTACAAGCCAGCTGCACCAGAAGACACACTTGGTGTATGAAGCAGGGACGTGCAGAGCAAAGAGAGTCTCTCCCCCCATTCAGCTCACTTTGCCATTACAAAGCCCTTCTAGTTTCTCTGTATCCGTACAAGGGTGGTCGCCTCAGAAAAACAATCATCCTCAGAGCACAGACACTGCAGGCTCACAGGTGACATGGGAATGGTCTGTCCCCTGGGGACCCCTGACTAAGAAGGGGATGGCTCCTTGCCCCACAGGGCCTTTGTGGACCTCAAGAGCACTGATGTACCCCCTTTTCCCCTGTCCACTCATCAGAACCCAGGCCCTCCTAGAGCAATAGTACCCAGGTCAGATGGTCTGAAGATGCTGAGAAGGCACCTATCTAAACCTGGAAATACATTTAACACATCTCAATCCAGCTCTTTAGGCAGTGCCAGAACCTTTCCAGTCATGTTTCTGTAAAAGTTTGCAGCTCTTGGCAGGTACGGACACACCTGGAAAAGTCAAGCCTGCCTAAAATCCTTTAGCACCATTGGGCAGTCTTTCTTATTTCAGGTTAAAAGAGAGCAAAGCTACTGCTTTACATCAAATGTGAGTTCCCAAATTTAGAGACATAGGCACCTTCAAATAAGCTGTTCTTCACAACTCATACACCTCCAAAAAAAGCACCGTTGAAGCTTCCAAATTGATTTTAAATACCTTGCACTTTAGTATGTGGGGACAAATTCTAGCAAGGACAGATTTACAGGTATTATTTGAATTTCTTCTGGATTAAGGTCATTATAATTTTTATTTATTTATTTTTGAAACAATACAGTGCTGTAATTAAGTCATCAACAGCAGAACACAATGCTTTACCTCCACATGTCCACTGCTGGCACAGAGAAAACACACCACCCTGGGAGTAATAGGTACCGAGGTGACGATGCCTAACCCACCCATCTCCCAAACATTCTCCACTTCACAGTCCTCCTGAAAGTACAAAAGGACACATCACCATGCAGAACAAGGCAATACAACATCAGTAGAAAATGCTCACGCCACTGCTCAGTTCTGGGCCTGTGATTAAGACACTTCAAACTGAAATAATTTCCACATCTACCTCAGTCTACTTTACAGTGTATTCTGGGAGAGTCACACCTCGGCGCTGTTCCTGCCGAGAGCACTCAATGGCATGCTAGAGCCTTCCTTCTAGGGAAGGCAAACCTAAGGAACAGGACAAGGCTTTTCACAATTGCACAAGTATTACTAGAAGTGAAATTTCAGAAGAATTATACTTTATTAAAGCTCCATATTTGTATAAAACACTTATGAGATCTCACTATGATCTCCAGTATCAACACTTATAGATGAACTGAAAAATTATTAGGAAAATATTTTATTATAATTTCAACACTGTTTTTCAAAAATGTACATGATTTATCATTTTAAAACCCCAGATATACCCCAAACGTTGTGAATTACAAGTTACTAACATTTTCCCCAAATCTTGTTGGCTCAAGTTGTGGTAAGGTTTTAAAGTTCCATCATAATGGAATAATTCTTCATAAACCTCAAATTCTTGCTCATCCTCACACATTGACAGTTAAGGTTTTAAAGCTTTAAGTGTCTCTTCATCCAGTACTCTAATTATAAGAAAAAAAAGGCATAACAAGCTTTTAAAAAATCAACCAAGCGACTTGTCATGAGGCTCCTATTTTGCAGTTCCCTCTGAAATGTACCAAACACACAAACTCAGCAGTTACTGCCAGGACTTTCAGGGGACTCTAGTTCCAGTGTCTGTAAGCCAGGGGACATTCAAATACTTAAAACATTTTGTCCTCTACCTTGAAATCCACTCGGATTCTGTGGACTCCATCTGTAGGTGGCTTTTGCTTGGAACTGCTGCCGTTAGTCAGAGTGCTGAGCAAGTTCAGTGTGCTGCTCTCTGGCTTGCTTAGAGGAGGGGGCTTTTCCTGGTCAAGCAAAGGAGCCTGCATTAATCCCAACCCTGGATGTTAGAACTTAACCAGCAGTTACATCCAATACCATAAATAATTCACAGACAAACCCCCAAACCAGCACAGAATTAACAAGTGTTACAAAGCTGCAGGGGAGTGACCATTCTACAAACCATTCCCTAAGAGCATTCCATACGCAATTACAGTCCTAATTCCATGTGCTCTACCATCACATTGTTCTTTCATCAAAGCATGGGCTGGTGTTTGGATGCAGTGGGGCAACTCTGGGTATAAACAGGCTCTACTCACTTCTCCCTCAGGCTTATATAAAACAATTCTTTTATTTCCATGATCGAGCTGTTTCTGAGACAAAGGTAGTTGCATTTTTTATGGAAAAGCTAGCCTCCACCCTCCAGCACACAAATCTTAGATACCAAAGTAACATCTGAACTGAATCTTAGGCATAGGCCACGGTTTCTGCTGTCCACATACTGCCACAAGGGAAAACCTAACATCTTTAAGAACCAAATAAAAAAATCTGCAAAGGCTTAAGCAATATGGTTCTACTTTCTAGACAGAAGTTCCAGGTGCTTGAGATTTTACTGACTGTATAAAAAACAGTATTCACCTTTTCTTTTGGTTTCTGTTTCACAGGGAAAGTTGGACGGGGAGCAATTTTTTTCTGTTTGCTTTGTTCTGTGCCTAGGAAGGGGGGGAAAAATTATGAGTATTTCAAGTAACTAACAGCCACCTGTAGAGAAGAAAAGGGAAAAAAATCAGCTGGGTAATGTGCGATGAGTTTTAGACTAGAACTTTTCCACCCTCTTCTGTGGCTGCGCCTCCCCAGCTATGAGCAGCTTCTCTGAGGCAAGACTAGAAGAAGAATTTGCTCTGCTCACAATCTGGAGCATTGTGGGTGCAAAGCCACAGAAATCCCAGAGCTGCCTGGCTGGTGACTGTTCACACTGCTCTGCACTACATACAATAGTGGACTATACTTTTGTAGTAAAAGATTACATCCTCCTGGTTTCATATTCAGAATGGGAAGTTGACAAACTTAACAATACTGAAAATACACTTCAAGACTGCCACAACTATATGACTCAAGAGTCCCAACCAGGATAGGCATCCTTCTCACTGCCCTAACATACACTGTGGCTCAATAAAAAGGAAGCCAGTTCTAAGCAAAATTTCCAAAATAATCTGCTGAGATTTCAACACACCATAAAGCATTCATCAGATTTAAAATGCATCAGCTTTTAGCAGTATTGTTACTTAACATGACTCAAACATATTGAGGATAAATAGTCCCATTTACCTATTTCTGGCTGGGGAGTCTGCTTTTTCTTGGGCTCAGAAGTGTTAAGTTTAGGTGCTTCTTTTTTCAAAGGTCCTGAGCTTGGTGGCTGAGAAGGAGGGAGTGGGACTGGCTGGGACATCTGCTTGCCAGTCTTTCTGGTACCAGATGCAGGGACCTGTTTGGGCTCTGACACAGGAACGGAGGAATTCCCATCCTCATGCTTCTCCTCAACAGGCTTACGGGCAGGCTCATTGCTCTTCTTCCCAGAATTGTCTTCTCTTGGTACAACAGCCTGAGGAGTTTGTTTCTGTCCAGAGTCCAACTGGTTTTTTCCAGAATGGCTTTCTTTCTTCTCATTTGTCTTGGACTTCTTCTCTTTCTTTTTTGCAGCTAAGAAAAAGAAGGATAGATAAAGCAACACAAACAAAACAGTGTGACTTCAAATGATTTGCTGCTCTTTTAAAACAAGGATAGAGACACTTTGATTCAGAACTTTGTCACTCTGTCATACAAAAGAAAAAACTGTACTCAAAAAATGAACTTGGCTTGTACTTCAATCCATGTTGTCTCACCCTTTGGGCCCCTATTCTGCAACAGAAATAAGCAACACTTTCCTGCAGTAACACGGATTCAGAGCCAAGAGCAGACTTTGTGAGGAAGGAAAAGGAAGCAAAAGGAAGGAAACAAACCAGTCCAGTCAGCACTAGTCCAATGCTGAGAGACACTGGCATGTACAATGTCTGTCAGTACTCACACCTCTCCTGCCCCTTGCACCTGCCACCAACAGTGCAGGGAGGTTGGCTCCCAGCAGAATAACCTTTATAAGCTCAGTGTAGCTAAAACAACAGCACAGAGAGCAAAATCTATGAAAAGAAAACTTCTGTCTTGTCCTATACTCAAGGCAAGTCTTTTAGCCTACCTTTAGCTTGCTTCTGGAGATAAGCTTTTGAAGGCATCCACTGTAGATTCTGACATTTCCTCATTCTAAAAAGAGAGAGAGAACACGTCATGAAATCAGAACAAAGATGCAGACATTAAGAGGGCAGTCAAAACCCCAAAATATCAGGCAAAAACCAAGTACTCTTGGAGTGGGTCTGGATTAGGGGACCAAGCCTTTCGCTAACTTTATTCAACTTTATTCCCTATTTGCCTTATGCTTGGCATAAAATGTCTTCTGTAGACTGGGCCAGGGTTTGTTTCTGCCTCCATGCTTTCAGAGCTGTAGCAGGACTCATGGCTCTGAAACCCAGCCCAAAGCCTGGGCAAAGCTGCTGAGAGCAAGACTCTTTCCAGTCTGTAGAGTGTTCTCACAGAACAATTATCACAGCAAGGCTCTATAAATAGCTCTTATACCACAACAATCTTCTGGTCTTTTCAGACAGCTGCTATCACTTAAGACTGAACCTTTTTCTTTTGATAATTGCTGTATTAAATTGATTTTACCTGACCAGACTAGATAAAGTCTGGTAAAATCAATTTAATAAAGCAACTATCAAAAGAAAAAGGTTCAGTCTAAGTGATATGTATAAAAAATGACAGAAGAAATCATGGAAGAGTGGTATTTCTTAATGATATCCAGAGACACCTTTGATATACAAAGTGCATATAAGCTAAATAAACACCAGCTTGAAAACACAAGCTCTTCATGAATGCAATCTAGGAGAACACGAGATAAGTATTTGTGTGCTTATTGCCTTCCTTGCAAAATCCTATATTGCCTAACAAAAGCTACAGATGTTCCACCAAACAATCCTCAATACTCTGCCACTTCCATCACACTGAGGAGAATAAACTAGAAGTGAACTCCAGAGAAGGAGCTCATAACCCCCGCAGCTTGAATGGTGGTCTTGA
Organism: Polioptila caerulea; assembly: GCA_013397295.1. NCBI lineage: Eukaryota > Metazoa > Chordata > Aves > Passeriformes > Certhiidae > Polioptila > Polioptila caerulea. Next base: position 111,980 of record VYXF01006831.1, on the reverse strand, counting down.
CTCTCAAACTGTTTACAGCCCCTTGCTTTGATCAAGCCTCAGACCAGGCCAAGCTCAGTCCAAGCCCATGACACAGGGCAAATCTGCTGTTCCTGGCCCAGAGTGTGGGTACACTTACCCCACTCAGAGCAGACATTAGCTCAACAGCTTCTCAGACACACTTACTTGCAGCACTGCTTCTTTATATTGCGCCCACCAAACTTGGGTTTGTCCAGGCAGTTGGTGCAGACCCCACAGTCCTCTGGAACCTGACAGCCCGAACACTGCCCGCAGCGCCTGGAGCGCCGGCCCTTCTTCACCGGAGGCTCTTGCTGTGCCTTGTTTCTGGTCACTGGCTTGATGGGCTTGATGGGTGGAGCAAGAGGTTCAGCCTCTTCTGAGCCAGCTATCGATGACTTATCTACCAAAAGAACATTTCTAACGTGAATTTTCTGATGTCAAAGAATGTTTCAGGAGTATCTACTTAAGCCCATGAAGCCTAAGATCATCTGCAGAGTCACACAGATGCATGTGATTGTGTGTATACACGTGTGTGCACATGTATATGCACACATGCCCCTCGGCAGAACACAGGGTTGGTGCAGAACACACGTATTTAACACAATTTCTAACAGCTTAAAGGATTAGCCCTCTTTGAGTGGCACTGTAACAGAGAGCCCAGAGCTCTTTAACATACTTTCCCTTGTTAATCACTTGAAGTCCTCATTTTAAGCAGTCAGCAGAAGCTGACTTTGTATGGACTCCCAGATGCAAACTAGAAATCCTAACTCACCATCATTGCCCATGGAAGACAGTATCTTCTCCCGCTCCTCCCACGGTAAGGCACTCAGAGTGGGCATGTCATCAGGAAACACCGCTCGCTTGCGGCCCAGCGCAACAGCTGCTCTCCTGCAAACGTGCTTTATCCGTGGTCCTCGGACTGACGTTTCGGATGAATCACTCTCTTGCCCCTAGATTTCAGAACATGAGAGCAGACAGTATTCCTAAGAAAGTCACCAAAGTGAAGCTGAGAAACATGAAATAGAGACTTCTAAGCAAATTATGTCTTAGCTTGCAGTTTGTAAGAATCAGGATAAAAACAGACTTGGCCTTCTAAGCCTCAGTTATCCAAGAATGAATAAATGCAAGAGAACAAGAGTTTTGACTCAACTGGAATTACAAGGTAAGTCTCCATCCACTACTGGAAAGCCAACTTGCTCATGAAGCCAAATTATCAAGGCACTGACATTAAAAAAATTAGAGTCCACTGGAATTGGAGTGGTGCTTGGTGCTGACTGATCCAGCAGAAGATGAGGCTTTTTGAGAGTTTTGCAGCTGCTGATGTTTCAGATGAGGGGCTTGGGTTTACTGAGGTGCTAAACAAATAGAGCATTTTAGTGCAATTTTCCATGTTTTGGTAAGATTCTGGAATATTTCCCACTGAAAAAACTATCCCAAATAAGCAACTGTGAGAATAAGGGCTTCTGCTACACCAGGCCAGTCATAGAGATGCATGGGCATCTTCATTTCAGAGACAAACAGTTGAAGGTTTCTCTATCTGCAATATGTACTAGCAATTTTCAACACTAGTGCTGTTACAAAAAGTTTAAATAAAAAGTGTTCCCTGCAAACGTATCTCATCTCCCTTTCTGGCTGGTAAAGGGGACTGCAAAAAGGGGTGGTTTTGGGGTGGGGAAGAAGGAAAGGAGGAAAGTGGTAGGAAGCAGTTCCTCAAATCAGATGCAAAATTCCAATGGATCTTCCTCCCTCCTATAAGTGAGAGATCACTGCATAAAGTTAATAAACAGAAACATCAAGAAACAACTTTCCTTCAGAAGTCAACTTTACACTCGAGGAGGGCCCCCCAAAAGACCTTGAGGCTAAGACAGACACTGCATGCTGCTGGAACCGCACTTTTCAGAGCAAGTACTGCTCTAGATAATCGCTTTGCTTAGATTTATTCAGAGAAACCCAGTAAGCAGCTGTGCTGTACTGGTCTCCAAAATGCATGCAGCTCCCCTCTGAGCTGACTACACAGCAGCTCCCCCTTATCCTCAGCTTCTGCCCAGGGCTCCTTGTTTTCAGGTCGTTTGCCATCTGTTGCACTAACAGCTGCTTAGCTCAGCACATTAATTCTCCATGCTCATATACAAAAGTTACTCGTGACTTTCAGGGCAAGCTCAAAGTAAGACGAACTCAAAAAACCCAACTTGAAAAAAGGAATACCTGTGCTTTTGGCTGATCTGCTTGTTTGAGGGACTTGCTCTTCTCAATCTTGTACAGCTGGGCTTTTGCCTTTTTCAGAAGACTGGCTACCCTCTTGTCAGTCATTGGCAGTTTGTCTGCTTGAGCCAACATAGAACTGATGGAGGAAGCAGAATGTTTAACAGTGCTTGATGAAGGAGCAGAAAGACGCAGAGCTTTTTCCTTCTCCAAAGACTGCACAGTGGGGCTGAGGTCCAGGTCTGATTTGTCCAACCCCCCTCTACCTTTCTTGGATGTTTTGGTTTTGACAGCTGTTGTATCTACCAGAGCAGCAGTGGAAATGTCTGCTGTGGGATCTACTGCTGTAGATTTCTTCCGCCCAGCAGTCTTTTTGGCAGACGATGATGCCGCAGCGTCTTCGCTGACCTTTTCTTTGGGCATTTTACCTACAGGAAACAAAGCAGCACTACTCTGTATTTCTGACCCTTTTCTCCTTTTCTCTTTCCTTGACTCCCGTTTGTTCTCCTTTTCTCTCTCTCTGTCCTTCTCTCTGCTCTTGTCCTTCTCCAGGCCTTTGTCAGCATCTTTATCTTTGGAGAGTTCTTCTGCTGCCCTGTCCTTGTTTTTGCTTCTCTCTGTCTGTGGACTTGATGTGAACCAGGGGAAGAGAGGAGTAGGACTACCAGATGAGAAAGGCTCTGCTGGAGCATTTGTCTGCTTCCTTGGTCTCTGGCTTCTTTCTGCTGATTCTCCAGACTGTGATAGGGAATGGGAGGGAAAAGTAAAAGTTGAATTTAAGGCACTAGTGGCAAGAGAACTAACTGAAATGCTAGTTAATGAGGAAGAGACAGAAGACTGTGGGGTGAGAGTTGTCAGGTCAGAGGTACTAAGCCTTCCGCTCCTCGTCCTCATGGAGTGCGAAGGAGATCTGGGTTCTGATCGGATGGGGCTGAACGCTTTCCTCTTCCGCCGCCGAGACGACGTGCCTGTGGCAGAGGTCCCCGTGGTGGCACGACTGACTGACGAGGGCAAAGTCACAGACTCGAAGATCCGGGAGTGGGCCTCACTCGGGGTGAACCGTGGCGCTCGCAGCAGAGGACTCCTCTTGTGCATATCAAACCTGGCTCCAGAGTGAAGGGAAAAGAGACGTGTGGGAGCTGTCGCACCGGGCGTTGAGAAGCCCGACGCAAAGCCAACGTCCTCCGGTGTTAGCGGCGGGGGTCTGAAGTTATCAAAGATTGGTTTGCGAATAAGACCCTCTTTGGCATACTTTGCTGATGAGAAGTACTGTGGCTCTGATCTGGAATGTTTCAGGGAGGTCCACCTAAATGTTGGCTCTCGCAGAATTGACTTTCGTTTCTCTTGCATCGGCGCAGCAGAAGCAGGAAGAAAGGGTGAGGCTAATGGTATGGTTGGAGGCATAAGCCAAGGGGAATGGTCTGAGATGCTTGAAGCAGGCTGCAGCGGTGGAGGGGGAGTGAGCAAAGGGGGAGGAGGAGAGGAGGAGGACTGCTGCTGTGGCATGCTTGGTAAGGCTGACAGCTTTTTTGCAGTCCTCTGGCCAAAACTTCTCTCTGTTATTGAAAACCTTCTATTTCGCCTATCACCGTTATCATTTTCAGGGGACTGAGAAACAGGCAGGGGCGTGTGAACTTCTGGAGTATTGCTTCGCTCCTCAGAAAGCATCTGCATCTCCTCAGAAGCCTGGGAGTCTGTAGATGTATCCACGCTGGGGCTGCTGGACCGAGAGGAATCTGAAGACATCTGAGACGAATGCTGAGAAGCAGCGCTGGACTTTTCACTGGAGCCACAAGATGTAGTGCTGAACCTGCTGTTCGGTGTGGATTCTAGTCTGGATATTTTAATAGGAGGATCGTAGTCTTCATCCTCAATAAACCGTTTGGGTGTTTTGATAATCCGTGAAGAGATTGCACTCACAACTGGCATGATGAACTGTCTAATATTTTTGAGCTGGGTTCTCCCCTTCCTGCCCTGCAGTTTGGCTGCTTCTTTCTCAATCTTTTTTTGTGCTCCCTTTTTTGCCCTCTGCAAGAGCTGCTTAGCAATTGCAGCATCCGTCCTTTTGGTGGAAGGTATAATCCTAACAGGTTTAATCCTGCGTGGACTCTGTCTGACAGCAGCCTTCTCTTCCTTTGTGAGAGGCGGTGTGCCATCCTTTTCTTTACGAATCCTCTGGGGCTTCTCCAGCTGTGAGTTTATGCCTAAAGTTGAGGAAGTCTTTAAACGCTCAGCGGACGGTGGCCTGCCTCTCCTGCGCACGATCTGAACGCTCTTCCTCCCAATCTGAAGTTTTGCCCCAGGCTTAAATTTAGATTTCAGTGGGGAAAGCTTACTAGTTCTTAATTTCTTGATTTTAGTTGCTTGCTGAAATGTAGTGGATGGTGATCTTTTGATTTTTTTCAGACTCTCTTTATCGTCTTTGCTGCCCTTCTGAATGTCTGATGTGTCCTTCTCCTGTGACAACTTGAACTTCACACCTGTAAGTGCTGGAGGTCTTCCTCGTCTTTTTTCCCCACTCTTTGACTCCTTCTTCTTTACTTTCTCCATGGATGTGGTTTCAGACTTGCTTGAAGGGGAACACACTGATGAAGAGTCTGACAGCACAGCTGAACTTCGGTCAGAACTGCTCCGGGGCCTCCCGCGAGGTTTCCGTGGACTGGATTTAACTGAGAGGGAAGTAGAGAATGCAGGGAACATATTAAATTTCTTCAAGTGCGGGATAAGCATTACCCAGGTCACACAAGTATGCACTTAGTATCAGTCACGCTGCCCATACGTTGCCAAAACGTTTGAGATAATCAACAAATAAAAATAGTTTTATCTACTACATGTAGAGAGTACCTTCCCAACAAACCTCTTTTCCCACATAAAATACTACATAGATAACTTGTTTAAAAATGCAAGCTAGTCTTTTCCCAACAATTACATATGCAATTGCACAAGCCCAGTACCAGCCTCATGCTGGGAGGGAGCAATAATACTCAAGGGCACATGCTACCTTTTAAACACATGATTTTTATTTTTTTTTTTAAGCAGATCACAGCCGATTGAAAGAAAAAAACAAGTCCTTCTTTTTGAGTGCCATCCATCTGCACTGCTAAGGGAGAGGTCAAGAGAGCAAGAACAACCTACATGAGGCTGATACAAGACAATTTACTAAAAACTGGTTTTAGCCTTGAAGCACAGTTAAGACTCGGCACGGACTTGGAGCCATCAAGCACAAGTCTTGATTACCCACCTTGACCAATGCATTTCACTGCATCCTCACCAAGCCCAGCTATTTCAGTTCTGGATCTTCCCTTGCACTAGCAAGGCACTCCACCACAGTTTGCTGCTGAAGCCAAGCTGAGCAGATGATTATGGTGGAAGAGCAGAGTGCTCTGGTGAGAGCATTTATTGACAACACAGGCAGTAAGGAGTCTACTGAAAGATACTGAAATAATCAAACCAGTTTCAGACCCTTACTCTTTAAATAGCTGCCTCTCCAGAACATTGACACGAGGTTTCAAATACTAGTTCCATTAGTATAACTCTTTTACTCAAAGTTTCCCTGCTCCTTTACAGATCAGACATAGAGAATCCAAAGACTGGTGTGGCTTTCACAGTGGACGAGAATCCTGTTGGCTCTCCTGAACCAACAGGAGAGGCACAGCAAAACCATCACAAAAGAAAACAGAAAGTCAACACCCAATCCTGCAGCTTGAACTTACCTGTGGGGGACCTGGTGGGACTTCGTACTTTGACTTCTTCATCTGAACCAAAACCTAAAAACTGTTCATCCTGCAATGAGAAAGCAGATGGAAGTTTGAGGACATGGATATTAATGTTGAAATGAACTCCACTGTGACAAAGTACAAAAGGATTCTAGAGGATTTTCTTTCCCCAGAAAAGGTACTGGAGTTTGTTCTTCTGACAAAGAATTACTAAAATAGAAATACAACTTTTATATACACATACACAGCAACTACAGTTTACAGCCATAGAACAATCAAAAAGAGTTACAGAAAAACAAAGGACAAATCTGCTGGTCATATTAAACAACAAAGCTTTCCTCCTGTAAGCTGTTATTCAAACCACCATAAAGACACTCCAGCAAAAGAGGTTTTTCTGTGCGCATTATTCTAGTACAAACATAGCCCAACTTCCTGCAAACTTATGTAAATCCTCTCTTTTCAATTCCCTTCAGAATTGGTCTTAAGGAGGGATAAAAATCTGACTTCTGCTGTGAGGGTCTTCCCTCTGAAAGAGGCACGAGGTTAAAGGCTTGCTGTCCACATCGAGGCAGGTGTATCAGGAGTCTGTAGGTGTCAATTCAGTTCATCTGCCACCCAAATGTGTGGTGACATCTTTTTGTTTCTACGTCACTCCACCTTTCCTAATCCATTTTCACCACAAGTATTTAGCTGGTCAGTCTTAACTTTCCTATGAACTTTGGAAACAGAGATGCCACTTGTTGTTTTTCCTTTCAAAGCACAGTGCAGTGTGGCTGCTATGCTTTAAGAAGGGCAGGCACAGCAAGAACAGTATCCTGCAAGTGAAAAGGGACAAGTCTGTGAAAGAACAAGGTGAGCAAAGGAGCAACACAATTTCTTTGCATTCTACCTCATCCTTTTTCACGGAATTCCTACTTCATCTACTTACAGGGAAGATCAGGAAGAGCATCTCTGCTAGTGACACCGCAGTCTGATAGACGAAAAGGAGCAAGGCTTTAGACCAAAGTATTTCTTAGAATTTTCTGCCTGGTTTGTCTCTGATGAGTCCCAGTGGAAACAACTCTAACACAGTATACTCTGACCAGGTGGACATTCAGGTTCTCAATGCACATAATGCTTTGGCCAGTTAAGAACAACACATACCCCCTTGGGCTGCAGTTAATTGCTGTAAGCCACCACCAGCACATACACCTGTTGGAACAGGGGGTGACCCTGCCCCCCCTCACATCCCTATCTGCTCTTTGCACTTGCAGCAGATGACAAAAAAAACCCAGAAAATGCAATTATAAAGCAACAGAAAAGAAATAAATGCCAGAAGACATTGCTTCTGCCTGAGACATCTTGCATCACACAGAACCCCTGAAAGCCATTCCCAGAAAGAGAGAAGCTACTGCTTCTGAACTTCGATCCTGCAGCGCTGCAACCGGAGCAAGAGCAGCTGTGGGAGTGCCCAGCTGCCCAGTCCTGCGCTGTGGATCAGGCTGACATTCTGCTGCACGTGGGCTGCAGCAGGATGTAAACATCGCATCGCAGCACTGCCTGCCTGGCGTGGGCAGGGTCCCCAGCCCCGACAGAGCAGAGGCTGGCAGCGGACACAGACGTGGGCTGAAACCCAGAGAGGGCACAGACAAGTAACAAGTACCTAAGAACAGTCAGGTTTAGAAACGCTAAGGAATCAGCTGCTCACCCTGTGCAATTTCCTGACTTGCACTGGGCTCCAAGTTCCTGTGGCTGCTACAGATCTTTCCTTCATTTTGTTATTCTGGGTCCTAAAGTCATTACTATTTGATCTCTGGCTACTAAATCAGTACTTGACATATTTTTGAAAATCATCTGTTAACCCATAAGTAGAACTTGCATTATTTTCAAACTGAGCTCTGTTACCTTACTTTTCCAATGGGATACGTTAATACTGCCTTTGGCCCAATAGCCTGGGAATGATCATTTTTTCCGTTTTTTACCAAGCAGTCACCAGAATTGTCTACAGCAAAAAGGGTCCTTCTACAAAATGATCACTTTTGCTTCATTTACAACCACAAAGAGTATGACCAATATGTCACTTGTGTTTGGTGACATTCCTGAGTGTATTGGTGACCTCAGAAAGGCCATTATCACTACCTGAGAAGGCAACCCTGTAACCCTGTGACCTGTCAGAGAAGATGAAGGAAGCCACTAAGTATCACTCAGCATTTGCCAGGTGAAACCACTCAGTTGGCCATCACATGCCAAAACGTAGCTCTGAGGCAAACTAGGCAGAACAGCCTCCCTCCAGTTTTTCGGAAATGTTAGGACAGATGGAGAGTGATTAAAAACCATAAAGATTTTGAACACAGCCTCATTTACCTGAAAAAGAATAACGCAATGCAAAAAAAGGCCACTCAGGATTATAAATTAAAGGATAAGGGAATAAGGGCTTGCCTTGTGCCAGACATGAAGACTAACCAAGCAGACATGGGATGATCTCTCTGTGGGCAGCAGAGCTTCCACGTACATTTCCCATTCAAACATTACACTATCCCAGCTGGGTTCAACATCAGAGTTGTGTGCAGATGAAGAATGGCTATTCCTGAAGTAACCCAGCTACTAAAGAACAGAGACGTTGCAAGCACATGTCTATCACAATGCTCTTGAGCAAAATTACTTTTCAAAGAATTTCCAGTTAAAGATCTCAGAGGAAAATCCACCTTTAAAGGAGAAAATATCCTGCAGGCACTAACTGATGTTCTGATCTCTGTCTGAGGAATAACAGTATAAACCATACCACTATGGATCTGTGAAGCTGCACGGGGCTCTCACCAGCACTAAACTAGCAATGCTGCTGCTCTAATCAGCACCTGGAAAAGTATTTTACAACAGGGTCACCTGACAAACGCTGTATTTCCCATTTCCTCACCTTGGGTTTGGCCCCAGTTAGACAGTACCTCACTTTCTTGGAAAGGGTTAAGCTATTTTTAGAAGCTCATTCAGATGCCTGCTTAGTGACTGCAGCACAACATCTACCAGACTCCTCTGCTTTCAGCAGAGTAAACACCCTTGGAGGCTGGCAGGTAGTAACCCCGAGACAAACACCAGGTGCTGGGAGCAGAGCAGAATCTGCTGGGAGTTCAGGGAGATGCTTCCCAAGCCATTACTTGTGATGCAATTTCAATAATATACAGCTGAGCACTTGGGGGGACTGCTATGCACCAACTCAGATGGAGAGACATTCATCCTTCCACTGTTTAATTCAACAAAAGCTCTGACCAGGTGCTTTGCTGGGGCTTCACCTGGGAGCAGCACTGACTACAGAGAACGCCTTGAGATCACGGAACAGCTCTTGGCCCAGTCACCTCCACGTGACCACCCCAAACTACACCACTGCAGCCGTACCCTCACCCATGGCAATACAACAGTGATTAGGGCTGCACCTCCCAGAGTCCAGGTTTTCTCAGAATTAGAAGGAATATATTGCTCTTTGTGGGGCTGAGGCTCAGGCTGGGTCTGTTACAACTGCATTACAGAGCACACACATCTGTTTTGCCAGTCCTGGTTCCAACCTGGATTCTGGAAATTCTGATTTATGCTTTCCAATCTGAATACAGAGGAATGCTTATTAAAACACCTGAAACACTCTCATTCTGGTCACAAGAAGCTTTCAACAACTCCATTTCCAAGGAAGAGGGTCAGTCAAAGCACTACTGAGAAAGATCCAGCTTGCAGATGGTGAGAGAAAAGCTCTAGAGTTGCTGTATGGATGCATTTAAAAAAATCTTTTGTAGTGGTAAATTCATCTTTCACTCCTAAACATACATTCCTAAGGAAACAGCATTAAAGTCAAACTATGCTCTGTAGCTCAGCTTGGGAGGAACAGTTAACCCTGCTCTGGGAATTCTGTGGTATCCCAGAGAAGTGAGGAACCACTGACTTGAGGAGTCACCCGTTTCCACCAACACAGTGCTGTGAAACCTGCAGTTCAGCACTCAGGTGCCAGTGCAGAAGTGCATGGTCAAGCACTGTTGCAAGTCTGTCCCAGGAGCTTTCCAGCCAAAGGAAGTGCAATGTCCAAAAGCCCCTGGAATAAACTCATCAATGCACTGCTGCTGTTCTGAAACTGCCTTACCTGCCCACTGCTGGTGCCAGTGGGATGAGCCACATCACCTTTTATTTGAAAACCATTTCCCAAATACCTAACAAACTTCCCAAAACTGCTCCTCTGAGGGTTTGGAGCACTACACAAAGCTGACCAAACCACAGAAACATCACCAAGATGGTTAAAAGATACTTTTATTTTCACATGTCTGACAAAGCAGCACCTGAATGTTCAGGAAGGGAAAGTGCATGATGGAGTCTCCAACTCTTAGGCCATGATCTGCATCATCCTCACCACATAACTCTTGTTAGACATCAATAGCTACAGCAGTTCCCTCCCCAGGCACATGCAACGACCACCTTACCTGTGACAGGAAACCTCTACACCTCCAACTCACACATTAAACACTCAAGCAGTCTGACAGCAACCATCCAACCTAACACTACGGGAAGAAATTTTGAGGTAAACAGAAGAAATTATCTATACTTCCAGCTCAGGCATGACCCTGGTGGCAGTATGGAAGCTAATCCTTATCCCCAGGACATGGATCTAGTACCATTTCCAAACATGCCAGGCATTGGTGAACATCCACAGCTCCAATGTTCCCCTCATAAAATATTATGCCCCAGGTATAATCACAGAAGTGCTTCCAGGGACACCATCACCACCACATCCAACTGCCAAACTCGAGCTTCTGCAACTTTCAGCCAATACAGATTTATGGAGGTAACTGCCAGCATGCATCCAGCACACTCTCAACTTTTACGTATCAAAGCTTCAATCCCCTTTGAGGGATGGGCAGGAAGCTCTAAACTGACAGGCAGAGCAGATATTTAACAATGCCTATGTTTATGCTTCTTTTATACCAAATATTGACATAATGAACCAAGAAAACACAACCAAATTTTTCTTGTTCCTACAGTGCCACTCACACCAAGCTGAAAGGTCAGTACACAGCACAAACACTGCTGTTCAACCAGTTACAGCTTCACTATGCAAAAAGTCCCTCCAGCAACTCTCATGGTGTTAAAATCAAGTATCAGAACGTGGCTCCTTTAATGTGAGCTGGTTTCAAGATAACTCAGTGCAACACTGAGCTGCAGCAGAAGACAAGGGTTTGTACAAAGTGACCAGAACCTGAGGAGAATGCCCTGACACCCCAGAATTCAGGCACCTTTTAAATGAGAAATGCAGTCTGCTATGTACTATGAAACTGGCAAGGGAAAACTGAGTCTAATACTTGTTCTGGATAACATTTCTCCCGCACCTAACTTGGTGGTAATACCCAATTTCAACAGGTACCTACATAAGCGCACGCAAGAATGAGGTAGAAAAACAAGAAGCATGTGGAGCAGAAAGTTGTACATAAAAACGTAACACAGCTTTTTCCTCTGGATGCCACTGTCTCCTGACCTCAAAGCAGCTGCTCAGAGTTTATTCCTGATGAGGAATGCCAACTCAGTTGAAGACTGTAACTGGCTTGGCTCAGGAAGGACCCTCAACCTTGTGGAAAAGAACAGCATGAGCAGCAGGGAGTTTCTGAGAGGACACAGTGAGCCCTAATACGAAGAGGTCTTCTGGAAGCCCCCTTCGAGAAGAACACCACCCCCAGAGCAGCTACCACATGGGTACCAGAAACTGCACCATTCCTGCACTGCACACAGCTGCCCTCTCCTCTGGAGAGACCACAGGCAGCACCCACGTGCTGACTTCCTACATGTGCCAGAGCTCCTTTCACACCCTCACCCCCACCTCATGGACAACTTGCACTGCAAGACAGAAAAGCAGCCTCTGGTGGCTGTAATCCCCACTAGGACTGTGATGAGCACACAAGTCACCAGCCAGGAGAACTATGTCCTTTGATGCACCAATGTTTTGTTTCCTGAGCATCACCAAAGGAAAGGAACCAACTGTGTGAGTTAACTCAACCCGAGTATGCCCAAGAGTACCAGCATGCTGCAAATCCAGAGAGAGGGAAAACACCTGGGGTCTGCCCCTGCCTGGCTCATGAGGGGTCAGGTAAAACTGAACCTACAAACACCAACCCCCAAATCATTGTTTATTGTTACTTTCTAATGTATACAATGTTATTAAAGTGTTCAGCAGCTAAATAGAAAAGTGATACAATAAGTAGAATTCTCAAAATCCAGGAGACCCTGCATTAATCAGCTGCCACACCTACAATGCATTCAAGCAATTTTATTTTAAAGCAAAAATGCCTTAAAGGCCAAACTCAAAAAGCTATCTCAAAGATGTTTTAGGGCTTTTCTGAGATGCAGAAATATACTTGAGGATAACTGGAATTAAACAAACCACAGCCCAATGTCATCTCAGAAAAAAAAAAAAAATAAAAGAAAGAAAGAAAAGGAGAAGAAACAAACATGAAAAACCTCCTGGGTTATTAACTCTGCAGTCAGCTTGGTTAGCCAAATCTCAGTCATTTCTATCCCTGAACTAGCACTGGTGAGATATTAACTGCTTCCCAGAGGACTCCATGAATTCCATCAAACCATGTCTACTGCAAACAACAAAAAAGAGAAGCATCCCAAAGCACAGCTCCCGAGAAGACGGTGCTAAGGAGAGCAGTGCGACTCACACCCCGAAGTGTGCACAGGTGAGGGCAAGAGTGTCCCCATGCTCATACAAACACAACCCCATTCCTCCGGCACCTGGCCGCAGGAGCTGCCACTCTACAGGCAAGGAATTCCTCCAGCTCAGCTATGAGAGAAGAGCTCCACTTCATAGCACCCAACAGAAAATGCCAAAACCAGGCCAGAAAGACACAAGAAAACTGTATTTCATGTGGGTTTTAATGAAGTCTGCTATGGCCAGGGAAAGGAAATCAACTGCTCTTTATACCGATAAAACACAAAGATACATTCACCTACCCTACAGCTGACAACCTGCCTGGAGAAGAGGAGACAGCGCTGGCCCTTCAAAAATAAATAAAGCCCTCCTGGTACAAAAGAGCTAGGGAGTTCTCTTGCCGGCGCAAGGATGCCGCTAAGGAGCGATGCAAAACAGCTGGGGGAAAGGAAGGCTGCAGCTCATAGTAACACACCCCCATCATGTCTTCCCTGCTCTGTCAATAGGTGGGTTGTTGTCGCACTCCCACTCCGGCTGCCTTAGAAAGGCTTAAAAAAAATAAAAATGAAGGGAGGAAGAAAAGCAACTCAAAAAAAGGGGAGAAAAAAGAAAAAAAGGGGGAAAAAGGAGCGCCAGCGGTCCGAGTACCGGCGAACGGCCTCTCGCAACGGGCCCGCCGCCCCAAGCTCCGCCTGGGGCATCCACAGCAGCGAAAGGGAGG
>VYXF01006831.1:83105-97258 GCA_013397295.1 Polioptila caerulea | reverse complement strand
CAGAGCCCGCGGGCCCCGCCAGGAGCTCCGGTGCCCGGCGCGGGCCGCGCCCTGCGCGGGGACCACAGCCCCGAGCTGCGGTACCGAGGGCGGGCGGCTTCGCTCTGCCCTCCCGGCCCCGGCCCTGTCCTGCCGGCGGCCCCGCGTCCCGCCGGTGCCGCGTCCCACCGGGTGCCGCCTCCGGGAGGGAGTCGACGGCGACAGCACCGGGCTGGCAGCCCCGCCGTGCACAGCACAGCGAGAACAGGGTTAACATCCAACAAGTGCCCACCGCATTCTGTGAGAACAGCACTGCAACCGCACGATCAGGTGTAAATCCCTCTGCCTGGGGACATAAAATACCCATTTTCCTCCAAAATTCATGAGCTGAGGGCAGGAGGGAGGGGCAGGGGGAGGCTGTTCTGATTTTAGAGAGGGCGAACAGGCTGCTGGAGCCCTTTGGGGTCACAGATGCTGCTTCTGCCTGGGGTTCTGCTGTGGGACTGCTCCGGAGGACTCCCAGGGAGGAGAACTAAAAGTGGATGGTTTCTTTCTCTCTAGGGACAGGAGCAATTTTGAGCTCTGCCATGCTTTACTAGTGAAGGTTAATCCCATCCTCTCACCAAAGGTTTTGCCAGGCTAGTGCTGGTGTGAGCTGCAGCCCCCTGAACGCCCACCAGAATCTGCTTTGAGAGGGACACGCGCGGACAAGAACAAGTCAGAGACAAGAGGCAGGTCCTGGAGCCAGATCGGACAGCCTTGATCTCAGTGAAGTTTGCTTGGGTTCAAAATCCTCCTTCCAGTCAAGCTCACACATTACATCCCATATGTGATCTCCCTCTCCTCGAGGAAGAGATGCCACATCTTCCCCTCGCTGGTCTCTCTACCTGCTGGGTGAACAGTTTATGATGACAGGAGCAAAAAGCTCGTAGGGAGGGGCCATCATTCCTCCCTTACTCAGCCAGACCGTTTGGCTGCAGCCTTGGTCAGGTTTGCTGGGGCTCAGCTATGGCAAAATCCTCCCCAGCACCACGAGGAGGGTCAGGCAAGGCAGTCATGGTGTCCTGGACCGGCTGGTGGGAGTCACAAACACAGGACACAGGCTGGGCAGGGGGCTGGAAGCACAGATCCAGTCACTGCTCCTGTTGCAGACTCCCTCACAGAACCCAGGGCATTAATTGAGCCTCAGTTTTCCCAGCTGTGGCATGGGTGACCTGTGACCAGTTGTGACCCAGAGCTGCTGAGGCAGAAACCCTTCTTTTTAACAAGAAAGAAGAAAAGGGTTCCTCCATGCCATGAACAACCTACTTGGTTACCACATCTAGAGAGTGTGAACTCACCTGCACTCCCTGTCAGAAGCACACAAGGCCTCCTGCTGGGGGTCAGTTCTGCTGCAGGGAGAGGAGCAAGTGATGTGCTACTGGCACAGCCACCCCAGAGACACTGGGGTCACTGAGGGCTGGGGGCCTGTAGGGTCACTGGCATGCACAACACAATGCCCAGAGGAGCAAAGGAGCAGCCAAGACAACAGCAGTATCAACAAGGAGCAATACTGACTAAAACTATCTTCAAAGACAGTAAAAACAGGCTACTAGCTTCAGAAAACTCCTACAAATTATTTTCTGAACATGTCAGAGCACAGGGCACTTACCAGGTTTTGTAGAAAACCGTGCAAGGGCTCGCTGAGAATGAGCAAGGTGGTAGAACCCTAGACAGCTCAACCTCTTGCCGAGCTGACACATGCAGCAAAGCTCTGCTCACTTACAGAGGCTTCCACTGCACCAGTCAGACACCACACCAAAAGAGCTGCCTGTAACCATGCTACATTCCCTATGGAATAGGCCATGGAAATTCCTTTTGATAATGTAAAAAGTACTGGAATTTGGTTTTGGTTTCCACTAGCTGATGGGAAGTGCATTCAGGAACAAATGGAATGTTTCCCCTTTGCAGCCTCTGTTTGATTTTGGGGCTCTCAGACCTCCCCTGGAGCTACAGCTGGGGCACAATGAGTGTCCTAGAGAAAATAGAGCTCTGGTGACCAAAGTGGTGTCACCAAAGCAGCTCTGACACCCTTGGGACTGGCCCTTGGACATCTCTTAAGGAGCCGTCGCTGCCAGCATTGCCCCCAGGACAAGCTGGCACCTGTCAGAGTGCCAGACAAGGATGACAACAGCTCGATATGGGCTCCTGGTTTTATTGTGGCAGACCCCGTTACAGACCCAGCACCGTGGCACGGTGAGGTGAGTGTTCACACGTTGTACCCGATGATGCCGCCCTTGCCGATGATCTCCCCGATGTAAAACCACATCAGCACCTCTGTGGCCACCAGCCCATTCCTCAGTGCGTCCTGAAAGGAAAAAGCCACTGGATAGATCCCACACTCCCACAACAGCTTCTCCCTTACTCCGACTGCCACATCCATGCCCTCCAGCAGTTCTCAAGTCAAAAACCCAGAAGTGAAGCAGAGTTTCTGTTTGCTGTGTTTGGCCACCCCTCAACGTGTCCCATCACAGAGACGTTCTATCACATTAAGTACAGTCAGCTGTTATTTATGGCTTTTTACAGCCCTATCAAGGATCATTTTTTAGCCCACACATAGGAAACACACTGATTTCAAGGCCAACCGATGACACAGCTGACCCAGAGGGCTGGGCTCATTCAGCCACCTATGGATACTCCCTTCCCTGGGACAGAAAACGAAGGGACCAGAGGGGAACAATCACAGCCTGCTCCAGGCAGGTAAGAATTAAAGCAAAGTCCATAAAATAAAACACTTTAAACTCTGGGGCCCTGAACTCCATGAGATTTTTATGTCGTTGACAGCAGTTCCCACTGCTTCCCAAGGCAGGAGCAGAGCATTTCCTGGGTGGAAATGGAAGGCTCCCGTTGGAGCTGTCCCTCGGCTCTGTCGCATCCCGCCCCGGCCGTTACCTTGACCGTGATCTGCGCCAGGCGGCCGCTCTGGAAGGCCCTGACCAGGCCCTTAATGCTGTCGATGGCCCGGGGAATCTCGGCGGGGGTCGGCGGGGCCAGCTCCACCTTGGCGTAGTACCAGAACGTGGCCAAGCGCGGCTTCGAGTAGTTCACGGCGGCTGCGGGGAGGGGGACGGGAGCGGACGGTGTATTCCCACCGGCGGGAGCCCGCGAGGCCTGCCCGGGCCCAGCCCCGCTGCCCTCAGCCCCGTTCCCGTGCCCTCCCCTCCGCTGCCCCCGGCCCGCTGCCGCCCCNCACCCGCCGCCCGCTCGGCCGGCGTACGCCGCGGGCAGCCCGCAGCGAGGACCCCGGGTCACGTGCGCGGGGCGGGACCACGTGGGCGGGGCGGAGCCGCGCCGCATCCCCGGGTTCGAGACCCGCGCGGAGCCAGAGCCCGCCGCTCCCCGCACCGAGCCCAGAGAGGCTTTTCTGCAGCTCCCGGCACCGCCACACCTCCAGCACCAGCTGTAAGATGATCTTTATGTTTAATTTCCGACGCCCGCCATTCCCAGCACTCATTGGGGAAGTAAACACTGCTACACCGCTGGCACATACAGTTGGAAAAACGTCCCCCTCCTGTTGATCCCCCCCATCCCACTCCGGGAGCGGCTGGAGGCATTGCTTTCACCGAGTGAAAGACGGTTACAGTTTAAACACAGAACAGAGGGAGGCTTTTGGTTGGTGTTGCTGGAAAAGGTGGCCAACACGAAGAGCAGGTAATAGAGGGCCAGGGCACCACATGATGAGGAGGTTGTGTTGTTATCCCGAGGCTGAGGCTCAAAGCTGTAGTGCAGTGGAAAGTCTTAGTATTAAAGAGAGAGTCTTGAAAGGAAAAGAGAGAACGAGGGCTGGCAGGGAAGGTCTGAGGAGATACTCCAAAGGTGGTGGCAATACACTAAAATGTGGTTGTCATTAGGGTGGCAGCTCCAGCCATTACCCCTGCATGGCTGTGATCTTGCCCGTCACAGGAGGTTTCGAGATGAGATCCTGTTTTTTAGTTCAGTGTGTCCTCCAGCTCCTCCTCCTTCTGCTTTTTCCTCTCTGCAAGCCATCGCTGGATCTTCTCTTTTAGTTCTGTGTTTGGTCTGATCTGGTCCATAGTGAGGGGACTCCGATTGAAAGGATCTGTCTGATCACTGAAAAATAAAGTATCAAGGAGATTACTTGGATACTCTGGGTGCTAGAGAGAAAAAATAAATAAATAAATAAATAAATAAATAATAGAAAGGCCAGGAAGAGTCATTGGATATGTGAAATAGATCCCCTAAAGTATCAAGGTATGAGGGCTGTGCTGCACACCTGAGGAGGTGTCGGGCAATCGTTGATCGGTCCACGGTGACACGGGAGGAGGGCAGGATCACGGGGTCTGACATCAGAGTGCTCATGATTGGATCCAGGAATTCATCACAGGCATCTGCATATGTCTCCTCTTCCTGCTGCTGCCGGTCTGCAAGAGACTAGGGAGCACACGTGGCTTTGAGGGATTCGGCATCCCTGTTCTTTAAAAACCAGGGAGCATTCACAGGTCCGGGCAGGCAGGGAACCCTCCCAGCGGCCCCACCTGGACCTTGGACAAAGCTCCACTCCCAGAAATCCAGCTCCACAGCAAAGATACAGCAATACACAGAGGGAAAAGGACACAGGGAACCAGCTCTATACTTCTTTTTGTATGTTAAATTTCCTCCAGTGCTCACCTTGATCCTCTCTGCCAGGTTACTAAAAGACACTATCATGTTGCCAGGCTTGTTAATCTTCTTCAGAACCCGCACGGTCTGGGCAAAGAGTGTCGGTGAGTAGGAGCGGCCATCCTTGGGGACTGTGGCACAGAAGTTTTCTTCATCCCTGCACCACAAGTTACATGAGAGAAAGGTTTAAGAATTCCCATTTATCAGGGCTGCAAAACAGTTCCCACAGCAGCCACATTCCCAGAGCAAAGAACTCAAAGCTAAAGGAAAGCTCAAGCACAACTACGCATTTCTACCCCAGTATCACCAAGGTGGCTCCTGCTACCGACAGGCCCACTCCCCTCTCACCTACCCAAGGTTTAGGTAGATGGTGCAGATATCAGACACAAGCTGCTGTGGCTTGAAGTCGAACTCACTGAAATCCTTCACCTTCAAAGCTCCCATTTTAGGCCCAACCAAGTGCTGGAGGAAGTAGTTGAGCATGGAGATGATGCGCTCGGCAAGGAAAGGATGCACAAACAGGGACTTGATTTCTGGAAAGGAAAACAACAGTTTTGGGATTCACAGCAATTCCATCCTGATCTGACCATGCTGAAACCAAGTTCCTGCCTGCTCACTCCCTGGTAGGGCTCTCCTCTAGGTGCTGGCAGGTAGGAGGGGCCATTTTCCTTACCTGAAGTCAGGAAAGCCAGAGTGCCAATGGTTTCATTGGACATGATGTTGTGGAAACGCGCCAGCTGACCAAACATCTGCAGGCTGGACTCCTTCTCGCGGCGAGCCTCCGGGGACAGGCTGTCCCACTCGCCTCGGTCCTTCTCAATCTGCTGAACTTTGATCTTGCTGAGGTACTGCAACACAGAACACACGGAGTGTTTGGGTGGGTGGCAATGCCAAGGAGGTCCAGAAATGCTCAAAAACCAGTCGGGCAACATCCATATCACCCATCTTATCTGCCAGCCTTCCAGCAATCAGTTCTCTGGCAGGTAATAGTTCCCCAAAATAGCCCTTTCTAGCAGCAACAGCAGCTCTGAAAGGAGTGGAGAGACATTCAAGACACACCAGGGACATGAGGGCACCTGAAATTCCCTTGTAATCCCAAAGGAGAACTGCCTGGAGACAAAAGGCCTTTATTAGGATAAGACACTTGCAGAAAGGCAAGCAGACTTGAGAATCAAAAACCACAATGATTGTTTAAAGCCTGAGTGTATTCAGATTAGCAAAAGGCAGATTTCCTAGAGTGCTTCCTGTTGGACATGAAAAAGCCCTTTTGGTCCTGAGCTGCCTCCCAAATGCAAAGGAAGGAAGGGTAACCCACGGACAGGGCCCCAGACCCTTCCTCCTGCCTTCACCCCTTCTCCCAGGGCATTGGCCACACCATCTTGGGATTGCTTCCTGCATAGCACCAAGTGCAGAGACTCACCAGGCAGGGCCAGGCAAGCTGGCCCTGTTCTGGAGGTCAGTATTGCACAAAGGAAGTGAGAACTCGATGCTGATGGAATGTGAGCTCAGCGCTACCTGTATGGCTTCATCCAACAGGAAAATGGCATCGTTCATGAGCAGGTTAAGGAAGCGCAAGAAGAGAGGGGGATTCATTGCCTCCAGGTTCTCTGAGGCATAATCAGCCAGAGCCTGCAAGGAAAGGGAGAACAGCGAACTCTGCAGCACAGCCCCAGTGGCAGGACATGGACCCCCGTGACCCCCCGTGTGAGCTGCACACCCACGTGGCACACTCAGACGTGCACCTCTCGCCTCACCTTTATGCTGTCCCGGTAGGAATCAGTGTCCCACATGTACCTCAGGATGGGATACATGGGACGGCGGTAGTTGAACTTCTGTTCAAACTGGTGTGGGTCACCTGGACACAAGCCAAAGAACCTTTCAAGCGGGCAGCTCCCCACAGGTGCTGCACAAGGAACACAACTCCTCCCACTGTGTGCTTACCCGTAAACTCGATATCCACAAAGACCTTGATGAGTGCCTCGGCCAGGTGGGCAGCGTGCTGGTAAGAGCAGAACACTCGCTTGCGATGAAACACACTCGAGACGAGTGGGTTCTGAGCCTGATCCAAGTGAGGCATCACAGCTTCCAACACTTCAGCCAGCTTGGCTCGCAGGTGAGGATTCTTCATCCTGCAAGGGAAAACAAAGCAAATCCAGGATGGCAAGGCCATGCTGCAGAATGGAGCTGTTCAGGAATCACTCCAGGAGCTGTGCTCATCCATGCTCGAGTGCCTGATTGCCACAGACTGGCTGTAAAGCCAGCCCTGGGTCAGCACTCACTTGCAGGGACTCCATGCCAGAGTGGAATCTCGGGAAGAGGCCAGAGGGTGTGGGAACAGCCAAGCTGCTGCTCTCATCCCTCCCACAGCAGCTCTTCCACTCACAGCCCTATGCCTGCTTGTCAGCTGGAGCTCCCGAGCAAACCCCACCAGCCGTCCCAGCTGTTTTCCTACTGCCCATGGACCTGCTTCCTTTCTACCTTGCAAATCCAAGTGCTTTGCCTGCTACATCTGCTGTGCAGCACCAAGCACTGAGGTCAGAGTACACCTCTGCTACACCTGTGGGGCAGAAGCCAAACCACCTGCCCCAGGTGATGCTGTAGGGGACTACCAGAAAGAACCACAGCCTCCATCTCCCAGGGACAGCAGGAACAATGAGAGCTGCCTGCCATGGGAAATCTCCATCTGCTGCTGCTGCCAGGAGCTCACTGCATTTACACACAAGTATAAAAGAATGAACAGCAGAAATGCAGAAAGCAGAGGGATGTCTTATCAGGAAGATCAACAGAACTACTCAGTTCTGTTCAGTAGACATCACAGGGACACTTCCAACAGATCAGTCCCAGGAGCTCCCTTTAACAAGTACAAAATGGCTGTAACTGATGATGCATCATACAACCAAACACACATTTAAGCACCAAATCCCATTTGAACCTTGCATGAAGCCTGTGGCCTCCAGGCAGGCCTTGGTTCCCTTTGTGCCTCCTGCAGGCAGATTTCAGCTGTTCCAAAAGGATCAACCTGCTCGCAGCTGCACAAACCAAGCCTCAAGACAGCTCTGCAATTTCTAATTGCTTGGTCACCCCGGGTGTTCTGCAATGAGCACCCAGGGTTGCACCCACCTCTCCACATCACCCATGAAAACAGTGACAAAGTGAAGGATGTGCTCCAGGGAATCGGCAGAAGTCTCCAAGATGTCATCAGCAAAACGCCGCAGGAAAATGAAGAAGTCGCCCAAATTATCGGCAAAGAACTCTGCAAACAGAGATTGTAGCTGAGCTCCTCCCCAGGCAGCTCACCTGGCCCTTTTCCAGCCTCTCATCCGTTCTCCTCTCACCTCCCTGGTGCTGATTAAGTACTGGTAATTAACAAGCTGTATTAGAACCTGCCATGGAGAAGGATGCCCAGCCTGATGGCATGAGTAACACTCAGGAATCCCTTTCCCTCTTCCCGCTCAGGGTCAGGTCACTTACGGGGTGAATCCAGCATGTCTGCTGATGATACACTCTTACAAAACCCCCAAGGGAAGAATCCTGGAGCAGGGCCCAGAAGAAAGAGTTTACTCATAGAGAAAACACTAAATCAATGTAGAATTTGCCACTTGCCAATCAGTAGGACTTCTAAAAGGTCAGCAGCTTCACTACCCTAAGTATGGCCCCTCAAACAGCCCCAAATTTTCTAAGAGTGATCGTCTTCAGAGAGAATATTCTGCACGATGTCAGTGGTAGCACCGTGTGCTGCCCTGGACAGGGATGCACTTGCTCAGGCAGCTCTTCCAGTGCTCCTGTATGGCAGGACCCCAGCAGGCCCCGTGCTTCACCTGGCACGTAGGCCAGTGCGCTGTGCTCCAGCTCCGGCAGCGGGAAGGCCAGCTCCAGCGGCTCCGTGCCCTGGTTCCCCACAGCCAGCTGCACCAGCAGCACTGCCATGGACACCTGCAGGTTCAGGCAGTTCTGCAGCATCTGCGGTTCCGTCATCGCCGTCTTGGTGGAGAGATAGATGGTCATGAGGCGCTCAAACTGCTCCCTGAGGCTGTCAGCGGCGGGGCTGGAGCTCTGCTGAGCTTCTCGCCATGCCACTTGCAGGCGGTGAAGGCTTTGGTTTATCTTTACCATCTGGTCGTGCAACCTGCCCAGGAAAGGAGGCAAGGAGGGGCTGAGGAGACAGACAGACAGACATCCTGCCTCACCAATGCAGAAGATGGTGGGACACTGTTCTGTGCTGGTGGATTCAGGTCATTTCCTGGGGCTCTGGCAATGGGAAGCCTTGGGGAAAGGCTGGGCAGGACCTGGGAGGGTACGAGACCCCCCGAGGGACCACGGCACCTGCAGAGTGGCCTGGGGACATGGCAGAGCCCTCTGCAGCACTGATCTCCCTTGGGTCACTGAGGTCAGGGATCCAACATGGCCCAGACACGCCTGCAAGGTGACACTTCAGTTTCCCAGCAACAAGCCACTTGCATAATAACTTTTTTTGTCAATGTCTATATTTAGAGAATAAACCAGAAGGAGACTCTGCTTGGATCAGCCATGACCTCACAGTCTCTAGGCAACGATTTGCAGAGGAAAGCCGTGCAAAACAGAGTGTTTTGGTGTCCAGAAAATGTTCTCAAAGCTGACAGCTACCTCACATTGCTGTTTCACATACAGCCCAGCTATCAGGGAGTTTAGGTCGCTCCCAGTGGGCAGGTGCTCTGCCACCTGGATGCTCTCTGGTAGTGAAGGGAGGTGCCAGTGGCTCCTGCCCCAAGGAGAGGGGGGAATGAAGCAACCTACAAATACCCAGCACTTGGCTATTGGTGTCTATAAATAACATGGAGCCTGTAAGACTCCTTTTTTTTCGGATAAAACACTTGCAGAAAGGCCAAGGGGATTTGAGAATCAAAATTCACAATGATTGTTTAAAACCTGAGTGTATCCTGATCAGCAAAAATGTGAGCAAAATTTCTTCTTGCAGTCAGTCAGGCTGAAGTTCAAGCAGCAGCTCAGCGAGCCACCCTGTGTTCAGAGTATTTACTGAAATGTCTATGGCTGCACATGGGTGGAAAACAGCCCCAGGGGAACTGAAAGCAAGTACCTGTGAAACCCCAAGTGCAGGGTGTACTGCGTGAGCACCAGGTTTTCTGTCACGAGGTTGTAGCTGTTCGCAAACTGCGGCTCTTGCTCACTCAGAGCAGGGATCAAACACGTTTCTTTTTCCAAACCTGTAAGGAAAAGCATCTCTGCATCAGGTCCTACCCAGCAGTGCTGGTGAGGAGAGGGCCTGAGAGGGTCCCTCCTGAGGACACAAAAGGGCTCCTGGTGATAGCATTTTATTTGTATTCAGCTCTCTTCTTGCTCCTCTCTAGTCACACTTCTAATTCTCCCCTAACCCTAATGGCACCCACTGAGAGGATAGTACTGGGTAAAGTGGGGACCTGAGGAGATCCCCTCTCCCATTCCCTTAGTCCCCAATGTTTAGGGGTACCTTTCATGTGTACATTCTTGCTCCTCCTCTCCTCTTCGTTCAGCTCCTTCAGGGCACAGTAGGTAGGGTTGAAGGTTAGCAGCTTTGGAGATCTGGGTTTGCAGAAGGGCTGGCACAGCTTCAGGAGGGCAGCCCCCAGATTGAGGAAGAAGGCATCTGAGGCGTACATCTGGAAGAAAATCTCGGGCATCTGGTTAGCCCAAATTTTGGTGCGGCCCGCATTTGCGTGGAGGCAGTTTCCCAGCCAGGAGAGAATCCTGTGCTTCGTCTCTGGCGACAACTGCAACAGGTTCTTCAGCATCTGGTAGATCTTCTCATGGAACTGGGCCATGAACTGTTACAGGAAACAGAACACAGCTGAATGAGTCCTTGGGGGGTTGTTCTTTTGCCTCTCTGATATTACTGCTATCAGACCCTTTCTGGCTCCAGACCATGTTCTGCTCCTCAGAACACCCCATGAATCACCCATCACACACAGGTGTTACAAGCAGGTCAGATCCTGGGGCTGGCAGCAAACAACAATTAGGGATATCCTCAAAAACACAGCTGAGACAATTTGTTCTCACACAGAGTAAATAAAAAATTCTTTGCCTATTTTTGACAGCCTGAAAGAAGCCCTGAATGGGAAAGCCCCTCTCAGGGACAATCTCTGCACCTCAGTTCACTCCTGTATTTATATCCTGCATCCTCATGTTTCACTCCTGACCTACTGGAACATTCCTAGTGGTATTCCTCTGAGGAAGAAATTTACTTGCAAAATGAGAGAGAATGTTGCCTGTCACTTTCTCAATTGGGGGATCAATTAGTGTTTTAATTACAGAACAGGTACTGAAAACTACTCCCTGGTGATTGCAACACCTGAGGTAGATGATCTCCAGGTAGCACCTCAAGTTACTGATGTCTGTTCCACCAGTACCAGCCACCTCTTTCCAAAAAAGCTCAGGCAACTTTGATAAGACACAAAGACTTGGGTTACAACCACCCATGGCAGATGGCAAAACTGTTTCCATGCTCCAGCTGGAGAATCCAAAGCAGTTTTGGGACATGCCTAGTTGCAAGCCAGGCTATTTCTGAGCCAGAGGTGGAACTCAAGCCCTGATAACATGTCTTGAACCCTCAGGCAATGAGGGGCCACTAACACCACAGGAAGCAGAACTGCTTCGCTTCTCCCACCTGATGGATGTTGGATTCCTGCACTTTAATCTCCTGTGGGCTGGATCGGGATGGATTCAGAAAGTAGCCATGGTTCTCCACCACGCCAGGGGTCTTCAACAAGCAGGAGATATTTAAAATGGCACCAAGCAAAGTCTTCTGGTACATCTGTCCATTGCTGGGATCCTTGGGCTGGATGTAGCCTGCAAAAACCTGGGGAACACATCAGGACATGATGACAGTTGTCTGAAATCCCAGCAAAAAACACCAACAAACTGATGAGTTTGTGACAGGCTATGAGAAAGGAGGAGAGGGGTATGATTACACACATCAGGTGTTGTTACAGCACACTGCTGCTTTGGCCCCTGCAGATCAGGTCTTGTAAAGGTGCATCTGTAAAAAGCTCCTGCCTAGGCCAAGTTACCCACCTTTGCTATGTCCTTCTGCTTCGTAAAGTAGAGGAGCACATCGAGGTATGTGTACAGCAGGATCTGGCAGAGGTCCAGGTCCTTGATTCTCCCCAGCAGAACATCAAACACGGGAACCATGACCTCTCCAAACGTCCGCACCTCCTCGTCCATCGTTAAGGCTTCTATGACCTCCTCAAGGAACTCGGTCATGTCTTCAAACTCTGGCAGGAGACACAAGGCTGTTACCCACAGCACTCCAACAGCCAAACGGACCCAAACACAAGCCCCTCTTCTGGCAGCAAGGGGAGCCAAAGCTTCACCCCAACTCCACGGTGCTCCAGGGCAGCCTCGCAGCGCTGAGGCAGTGGCACAACTTACGTGCCCCTCTCAGTGTCTCCAGCATGAGGTCCAGCAGCTGCTCGTACACGTTCTGGTTGACGTAGATCTCCGGGGTGAGCAGCACGGTGCGCGTGTTGGACACGGTCAGGTTGCGGCAGCGCACCGCGAAGGGCAGGAGGTTCTCTGGGACCTTGGTGATCTGAGAAGGGAGAGCGAGGCAGCGCTGGGGCCCGGCCATTACGGCTTCAGCTCGGCCACCCCAAAGCTGGTGACAGAGCCGCCTTCCTCCCCGGCAGCCGTGCCCACCTCTTCCCGAGCCCTGCGGAAGCAGGCGTAGAGGTAGCGCAGGATCTGCCTCTCCCCGGCGTCGCGGTCGGCAGAGAGGTTCTGGCTGCTGGCACAGGTCATGTGGATCAAGTGGCTCCCGGGCTCCGGCAGCAGCAGGCGGGTGAACAGGGCCTGGGCACCAGCACAGACAGGGTACAGCCACACAGCCCCAGCACAGGGCTCACCCCTCCAGAGGGGGAAGCTCCACACCACACAGGCTAATGGGTTCCTGCTGGGAAGAGCTCTCTCTATCCCTCGTTAAGCAACAGAGTGCAGGAGTGAGAACCCTCAGCTGCTTCTGGCCTAAGCAAATCCTCATGGAATAATGGTTAATCCTCATGGAATAACTGTACCCCCAACAGAAAACATTTCCACTGAAATCTGCAGCAGGAACGACTGACATAGCTGCAAATGAAGCTGAGTTTGTGCATGGACATTGCTGACTGAGTTCTCTGGCTTTTACTTCCCTTTCCCACCCACCCAGACCTGCAGGGCAGCCTCCAGGAGGAAGAGGTGGATTCCCCAAATTCTACACTCTTCTCATTCTCACATCCCAAAAACTTCATGGACTTTTTCAGCAAAACAATGAGTGGCACCTTCGTGCCAGGTTTTGGAAAAGGATTTGGCATACATCGTATGTACATTCTGAAGAAACAAACTCAATCCAGTGGCCAAAGTCTGCAGATAGTCCCAGGCAGGCATCCCTACCTGCTCCACATTGTCCATGTCCAGCCAGTCCTGGTCATCCAGGTCTGCAGCCATTTCCTCCAGGTAGACACAGCGTGCTGGGATCCCATTCCCACCCTTCATGCTGGGGTCACCTGGGAAGGGCAGAGGGACCTGTTCCAGCCGCATGGATGGGGAGCCTGCAGGCAGGACCTGCCCCTAGCACAGCCCCAGCTCCTGCACCAGCCACTGCCCCCTCCGAGGTCAGACAAACCCCCACGCAGAGCTGCCCAAGCCTGTACCACACCCCCAAACCGCGGGGCTCCCGGGCTCACTGTTATCCAGGGTGATGAGGAAGATCCTCTGGATCATGTGGTTGATGTTGAGCTGCTCGCAGAGCTCTCGCTGCGAGCGGAATGAGCGGCTGATCTCGGCCACCGAATAGTCACAGTCGTCCAGGCTCTCTGAGACGCTGTTGTCGGAGTCATCCTGGCTGATGGACGTCTCCTCGCCTGCACGACAGAGCCCT
Source organism: Polioptila caerulea (assembly GCA_013397295.1). Lineage (NCBI taxonomy): Eukaryota > Metazoa > Chordata > Aves > Passeriformes > Certhiidae > Polioptila > Polioptila caerulea. The sequence continues at coordinate 83,733 of VYXF01006831.1, read as the reverse complement.
CAGCGTCTCGAGGGGCAGCCCCTGCCCAGGCGGACCGCCTCGCCCCGTCCCCAGGGGCCGGCCCCTGCCCCAGGGCCAGCCTCGCCTGCCCCACCTGTCAGCTGCCGCAGCTGCTGCTGCTTCTGGACGGCGGCGAAGTGCTTGGCGGCAGCGACGGAGCCGAAGAGGGCGGCGAAGGGGTTGCTGGAGATGCTGTTGTTGTTCTCCTGGTCGGTCATCTCCCTTCAGGGCCGCGCCATACGGGTGAGCCTGGGCAAGGCTGCGGGGAGGGCCGCCGTCAGGGCCTGGGCCCGCTCTCCCGGGCGCGGCGGGCTCGTCCCGCTCGCTGCGAGCGCTCCGGTGCCGCTCCGGTTCCAACCCGCTCCGCTCGCGCTCCGCTCCCACCTCGGCCGCTACCGGAGAGCTCTGCGCGTCACCGCGGCGCACGGCAAGAACGTCACCGCGGCGCGCCGGTAGTGACGCGCAAGAGGCGGGACTTAAGGAGCTTGAGCGGGAGCGGCGGCAGCGACGCCTGGCGGCCGGGAGGAAGAACGGCACCTGCGGGAACAGGACACGGGACAGGGACAGGGAATGGGAACGGGAACGGGGATAGGAATGGGACAGGGACTGGGAATGGGGCAGGGACAGG